>NBZA01000572.1:19055-29465 GCA_003054995.1 Aleochara bilineata
TGTCCTTGTTATCAATGTATTCCTATTTTAGTTGATATGACTTTTAACCTTTTCTACATACGAATCAATTTCAAATTTATATCAATTCAAAAGTTTTGCCTTTTATTTTGTTCCTGTTTCACGGGCAAATTTGGAAATCTATTTAGAAAACAACTCAAGCATTACCCACAAGTAGTGGTAGAAAAGTAAGTATGGGAATGTTAGCGATAACACCTTGAGTGTATACAGTTTCAGTATCGTTTGCTCACCTGTTCGGATCAATTTGAACGTGACGGCATTGTGTCCCTTGAGCAGCTCGTTGTAATGCGGATGCGTGAGTTCCTTCAGCGGAGACGTGTCGACGGCGGCGGCCATATTCGCCGCCCGCCAGCCGCTGCGGGCCGTCACGTGCACGTCCTGCTGCTCCTTGCGCTGCTGTTGATGCTCCTGGGCGGCAAAACCAAAGTCGGACGTGCGTTTGAGTCGAGGTTCCGGTTTCGGGGATCGGTTCAAGAAGAAGGGCTTCTTCTTCAATACCGATTTATCTATAAATTCAATAAACACCAAACATTATCCTTCTTGCTTTCATTATGCGTCGCATCAGACAACAATCCTGATTTATACTTTGCTGGAGGGTGATTTGAATTGCAAAGTACTCAGGCACACTCAGTCGCAAGTTGGAAAGCTTTCTGCCTTGTTTATCGGAAGTTTGACCTAACAATAATCCGGTAGACTAATGTTCAAAGGCATTAAATGTACGCTGGCGATCGTGTGAGTTTACGACTCTGAAAGATCGATGTGGAAAAACATCAACAGCCAAAAACGACGAGTTTATGAAGTCATAAAGCTCATGTAACACATAAATATGATTCAAATATTGAACACCTGCTATTAATAACTCAACCGAACGAAATGCAATAAACGGATAATTTATTATATTTGTTTAGATCTTATATGATATGAACATCGACGAGCCGCAATGTTGCCGGCTGTGTCACTAAGTTAATCCTGAATTTTTAATTCAGTTTGATATAATATAATATTTAATGAAATGACGCACCTAGTCTTCAAGCCCTCTTGCGTTTTCAATTCAGTCGTCAAATGTTAGAGCGCAATGATGTTTCTCCATGAATTCTTTAACAGATAGACATTTATTTCACTCCCTGGCGCCCCTACTTCGGTGAAAAACATTTTAAGGCTCTATTTTGTAGGAAATCCCGTAGGCTTTTCAAGGAACATGTCATGTCTCTCGATAAACATTCGGCACATTCTAACGCATTGAAGAAGCACAGCTTGCGCTTGGATGGGTGATGGATTTCAATTCCGCGTCGTCAAACGTAACGAGTCGCGTTCAAAATATTTTGATGGCGTATTTGCCGGCCCCGCTCATCCTGAGGACATTTTGTCGAGTGTAAATGTTATTTTTATGTGTGCATAGCATTGCGTTGATATTACGTGCCGGTGCGCGTGCCGCATAAACGCCAGCTTAATTCCGACAAGGTTACAACTTCAATGCACTCACATTTATTCGCGTACGCTTTGAACATTTCTTACCAATTTAAATACGACACCGCGTACTTATTTTATCGGCGCTGACACCTAACTTAATTCTTATTACTTGGACTCCCATCAAGGGTGAGTTTATCGCTTAACTTGTGATTTTTTACTTTATGACAAAGTAAGATTGATTGATGTTTCTTTCCATCGATCAATTTTTAAAATAGTATTAAATTTTAATTAAAAAGGTACATATTATTTTTGTGTTATCCTTGAAATAAAAATGTTGTGATAAAAATATGAAATATGAATGTTAATTAAACGCGATTGGAAAATATTTTCATACGCATATCACATGCATGAGTTACACATGTAATTACCATACCAACGGGTGAAGACTTTCAAGTTCTAACGTCTGTTGGCGGCTATTTAAAGCTTTTCAGTATCATTGTCAGTTGTTGTGTTGTGTACAACCGAAGTGGGTTTAAAATTAGCTTAGCATTCGGGATTTATCTACGTGAGTCTCTTGCTGGTGTGCTCTGGCTAGGATGGTTGCTACTGAAATAAACCGCACAACTCACAACACAAACTGCGTTCGGAAAGGCGATGCAGTGTACGTTACGTGCACTCACTTGTATTAATAGCCGGATCGTAAAATAGTTTAGCGTATTAGTACTAACTCCTGGAAAGTCGGCGATTAGTTTCTGTTAGTGGCCACACACTCGGGGGTGTTCACCTTGAGACGCCTGCCGGCTCACCGGCGACAACTTCGCCGGCGAGGCTTCGCGTCGTTCGAACAGCTCGTCGAAGTCGAATGTCTTTCTGCTTGAAGAGGACGGCGCCGACTTGGGTGCCTGGTGCTGATCGGGCTTGAGACACTTGTGCACTGGCAGAAAGTCAGAGTACGACAGACGTTTGTCTCGCCTGTGGTTAAGACTCTGGGAAGATGTGGGTCTAGTCTTTTCGGAATTCTGCAAGCTGACCGACGTCGGCGAAGTCGTCAAGGATACAGGTCTAGGTTTAGCCGGATTCGGACTTGGATTTGCTTTGACGCTGCCAATTGACCCGGTGGATTTTCGTTTCGATGCAGTTGCAGTTGCGGCAGAATTCTTTTTCTGTTTGGTGCGCTTGGGGCGAATGGGTAGGTCGTTGAGCAGGAGCTGCGGGGACGCACTCTTCGTCGACAAGCTGCTCGTTGATGGAATGGATTCGCGTGCTGCTGCTGGAGCTGACGTGCAGTTCGTCAGGATATGATGAGGAGGGCCTGCTATGCCTTCTACTTGCTCGGATGCGGCTACTGTCGGGATGTATATCAGACGACCGTATGACAGATAAACTACTTCATCTGCCGGGAATATTACATACATGCTCCCGTACGCACACACATCGCGAACTGGATCGCTGCGTCTCTAACTCACGTGCATTCACGATTATTATCCACATTTAACGCGCACAATCACTGTCCCGGGAGGAAAACTTGTCAGCAGCCATCAGCAAGCTGTGCATGCTGACAACGGCATCAAGAACTAAATCTAACACGACTACAGCTAACACCTAGAAGAGAACAAATCGAATAAAATATGGGTAAACATTATCGTCTGAGATGCGTTAGTAAACAGAGACTTTTGATTATTTTTAAGCTTTTGTGCATCAATCGCCTTCAAGCCCGTAGGTTTACGCTGACTTTTATGCTACTTTACGACCACTGAGCTTAATGAATTGATTATAAATTCAATCCGATTGTGTGTGACTCAGAAGATCACGCGCTTACTATACAGAACTTTCATTGAAAACGCAGTAAAGTTCCATAACATGTGCATTTTCTATTTTCATGCTCGCCTAACCACTGAAATAACAACGAAAATTTAAAAATACGCCAGGATCACAACGAACGTTGTGTCGTAAAAGAAGCAAAACAGACATAAATTACTTCGAAGCGCTATAAAGCACATAAATTCTAATATGAAAATTATTGAACACCAACGCTATTCCGACTTAAGTGAATAACCTAAAGATTGCCCTATTACTTCCGGTTATCCTATTGGGTTTTTAGGATGAAGTAGACGGATCAATTCCAGAAAGGTTCTGGCACACAATAATCCAATTATGATAGCAACTGCCTACACTATTGGTAGTAACAGGGCAAATAATAATCATTTTAATATTGGATTCCGTATGATTGTGAAAATAATAACGCAATTTGTAATTTTCACTGAGGTTGAAATTGTTGGACGTGGGCCGAACATGAATGCAGTCCTTATCAGCTTATATTGATACAACATATCCGGAATCAAATTAGAAATGGATTGGAAAATTTGGCTAGATCCGGAATCGTAACGCGAATCAAATCGAATATTGCAAATACTGTCAGCGTACCACCCGCAGTCTATTGCTCTAATAATGCATTATGCATGTCCATTTACTTGCAAGTTCGTGACCACAGAACCAGGGACAGCGTTAATGAAATTACTACACATGGTATGCATGTAAAATTTGTGGGCAATTGTTATATGCGACTTAGGCACAATTAAACGAATGAAATTTTTATTGTGTTTGCGATTGCTGATTGAAATTCAACAGCATCTGTAGTGATGTTTTTTGTTTATTAAATAAATCATTGGAAATTTTACGTAAATTTGAGTAATATGCTGATGGCGAGTTTAAAATTGAAACTTTACTATATAGAAATCGAAGATAATTAATGGCCACTTACTGATTGATCGCCCGTCGTTATTGCGCGGTTAGTTTTTTCATTCTATATGAAACTAATGCCTCTTGCCTCTAACGCGCCTTGATGGAGGAAATTACAGAATATATTGCAGTACACTATGTGTGTTGCCGCCGCCAAGTTGAACAATAAAATAAACAATGAACCCCACCGGTAATGTGAATACAATGTGTGCTCGCCACGGGTCGATAAATCGAGGTTTGACCCATGTTTTTACTCCACTCGCAGTAAATTCAACCTAAATTACCTTCTTACTTTAAAAATACGTAGGTCTTAAATTAACTGCACACCTCTACGTAAAAATTAGTTATTCAGTGTAGCAATCAATTAGTGGAGAAGTAAACTTAAATAATTACTTAACACTTTCATCACGAGGAACAAAAAAGTCATTGTCCTTCGTCCTGCGTATGCGTTTTATGGTATTCTATCCACGAGGGAAATATTTCATCTAGATTTTTGATGGTTTCTCGAAAGAGAAAGAAATGTCTTTGTTATATAGGTATGTGTTCTTCCACAAGCGTAAAATTCTTCTTCGCTTGTTCTCAGCGCACTTCGTGACATTCTTATTATTTATTTTCACTTTGCCGAGTTTTCCCCAGTGTCTCCGAAAGACTAAAAGGAAGAAATTGTCCAAGGTTTGTATTTCTTATTCATTTCTGCTTGCATTAATACCCACTTTATGCATTAATGTCGACTTAAAAACTTCTAAAAGATTAGTTATTGGCCAAGCTTAGTGGTAACTTTTGAGAATTGTACTCATAGAAATTGGGACAATAGTGCTGCGTTAGCTGTTGAGGCAGATTATTTGTATATTAGTGTGTGTACGGGTGTACAATTATATTCAGGTGCAAAAGTAATATGCGCGTCTAGTTACAATAGCCTGTTGTCAGGCGGCAACCAAGTGGAAGGACTATACAACAAGCAGTCAGGCTGAAACAGGACGAGACGGTACGGCGCGGCACGCAGAGGTCACCGAACAAAAACCTAATTTAATGACTCTTATAGTCGGCCGCTCTAGGAATCCATGAAGAGCTAATTTTTTCCACTCGACTGCTGATATTTAACCATCGACGGCGACGTTTTCAATTTTGCCAATTTTCTTGACGCTCAATCATTCATGAATTCCTACAATCAATTCATATCGGACCAGTCAAGTTGTCTGAATGCTAATCCCGCTTCCTGGGATTAAGTGCGGTTAAGAATTAATTGAAACAATTGACAAATCCGATTTCATGATTGATGCAAATTTCTTGTCGTTTTTGTTTTTAAAAAGGTTGAAAATTAGGCTTTTATTAATCCCACCATTAATTTATTACGTTGTTATGTATTTTTAAAATAAAAGAATCAAAATAATTTAAATACAGGATTAACTGAACACGAACGTTTGATGATACTAATTGCCAAGCTTACATTTCACTGAAAGTCCATGAAAAAATCAAATGTATTCAGCGATGTGTCCCAAAAGTATGGAAGTTAGCAAAAATTAGTTAATTAAGGACGAACAGATTAACTCAGAAACAAACGAATTTCTAAGTCTGTCTAATTGGAGCGCTTAATTAAGTACAAATTAAATTATTTAAAAATATGATGAAAACTTGATAATTACTTCATGGTTAAAATGTCAAAGCGACTAACTCTTTACAATAGTAACTCCTAGCGTGTTGATTATGTGTCAAATAAACACTAGTATCGTTTAATTAACCTGTCAAAAGCTGTGCTATTCAAGCTTGTGTTCAAGATGAATTTTAAAAATAATTTACCTAACAATAAAATTGATTGTTAAGTAGAATATTAATAGAAACAGTTAATGAATGAGTCAAAAGTTACCTATAACCGTGATGATGGCAATTTCAATCCATCAATCGCAGTGCCATTAGCAATAATGCAATAAGTATTGCAGCAGGACATAGGTATCTGTGAAAATTTCGGACTGAATCGACCGACTCAGTAATTGCGCATTGCCATATTTGTCAACACGTATGTACTAAAAGCCGAAGCATTTGGGCATTGAGGGCGCGGCGCGATGCGTTATTAAGTTTCGAATCCATCTGCATCCCGAGTTTGCGATTTCATTTCAGCGAGCTTACACACTTCGGCGGAGGCAATTATTCATCGCCAGTGAGCGCGACTGCATTTGCTTATAACTTTCCATGGAGCAGAATATTATCGCTGCTCCCAAGTTGCCACGCAGAAAGTCACATCCTTTACGGCCTACTGCCTCTACCCTTGAGCCTCAGGCTCAAGCAGAGAGGAGAGCTTATCAATATCACTGCACTGATAAACTGAGATGCTATTAGCTTCCTATTAAAAAGTACGTCCTGTGCAATATTATATAAGTTCTCAGCCCTCAACGCTGACATGCAGGCGCTTATAAACGATGTGGAAATGTACAATGCAAAACTGCGCGTTGGCCGGAAAAGCTTTAATCTGTTTATGCTTCCGCGCTGGCCAGTCGCAAACTCGTCGTGATGGACGTTGAGAGGTTTGGATTGTTATTTGATTTGCATTCGTTCGAATGCCGCCTATGAAAAATTAAAAACAAATAAGAGCGCTCAGCTTACAATTGAAAAATCAATATCGTCCTGGAATATTTCTGTGTACGATGGGTTTAATGTTTGAGTTGTGTATTGTTAAAAATAAGTGCGTACTACATGTCTAGCTAGGTGCTCGAGAATTTACGTATTAGAAAACGAATATTTCAGGTCAGTTTGTGAAATGAGTGCGTATTTGAGAGGGCGACTTATAGCAAGCACACTTGGCACTGAAGTTCTGATTATTTTACTCGTTTGATGACCTAAATTAAATCATGAGTTTACTCAAATTTGCGCAAAAACGCACAATTGCAGTCGTTATATTCGTATACACACTGCAGTTTTGTTACTCTTGCATCTGCTTGGAAATAAACTTCATTTCTTTATGTGACTGTAGCTATAGTATTGTTCACATTAAACAATAAATTAACTTTAAGTACGACTTTTTCAATTGAAATTTGTAAAGAGTGTACTTATCTATTTTAGTAGGTATGAACTAAAATTGGATTTTCCTGAAACAATGGCACATACGCTGAAAAATATACTAATTATTCATTGAATAATCATAATTCATTAAAAGTAAATTGTTCTATGAATTTATAATGTCAATAAAAACACTAAATATATCCGTTTATTTTGGCAGATTGGCGGTGAATCAAGCGAAAAAAAATAGAACTTTGCAATCAAAAATAAACCACAGAGTGGAACGTGGTATCTAAAAATAAGAATTTTATTCAAATGCGGATTAAGCATGAATTACAACATGCTAATATCGCGCTCAACCACCAGTGCATGGGATAAACTACTCGAGAAACATTTCAACGTATCCGTTTGTGATTTATCATTTCATTATCCGCTTAAAACAACTTTGAATGCTAAAACGAGAAGAATTTAGCGCATAACGCATTTTACCTAATAGCTCGGAGTTAATTAGTATGTAGGTATGCAGCTTTTCTACCCTTATGTTACATGCATCCTGAACACGATTCCAAGCGTGATCCTTAAAAGCAAAAACTAGAACCGTTGGATCAGAGGACGCAGTTAAATACATGTTGACTTTTCTATACTGTACACGCATTATTCCTAAATCCTGTCAGTTAAAATGTTAAATTAAACATAAACAAACAACACATTGTTGTATTGAATTAATTAAAACTTTAGGCTTCGTTTAAATAAACTGGAAAGACCTTAAGGAAAGTTGTTTGCATATAAAACAAATCAGCGAGAACTAATTAACTCAGTTACCAGTTGAGATTTTAATTGAATTGCAAGTAGAATTAAGTAATGCATGTTAGAAAATAGCATGAAAAAAAGACTGAGTTTGCAGAATAGTGCCGAAGCGCAGAGCATGTTCAAAATTTTCTTGTCGGAAGTTATAACCGCGTTAATTAAATTGACTCCGCGCTCACCTTTGACTTTACCCCTGCACCGCTCGCACATTGTTTGCGAACTATTTGCGAGTGCTTTCTAGAGAAGAGGCTTGCTGTAATATCATGCTTACCGTAATATCTGTGTACAACGAGCAAGGACCACCAAAGACTAATCCGAGGCTGCGACTTGTGGTGATAAACTTTTCAAAACCGAAATAACTAATGCAAACGCGTTAGAACCAACAATAAAGTTTCAAACGTCAGTTAAGCTTCAATCCATCATCTGCTGAATGTAATGTTAAATTATCCTTGAGGAATCCTTGAATAGGACGGGAATGCATGTGAAATTCTATGACAAGTTGGATGATTGTTCTCTGAAATAATACACTCATGTCCGTAACATTTGCAAATGGCAAATTGCTGTTGTATAACCAGATGACAGTGTTTCAAGCTTGTCTAAGCAGACGAATGCAATGAAGTAAATTGACCCTCATATTTCTTTCGTTACACAAGAGCGCAAGCACATTCCATCTCATTTCATCTCGGGGGATTCTAAAACACGGTTACTTAACTTAATAACAAAAACTGCGCGTGGCATGTAATTAGACGCACATCATGTGAAAGTTGTCATCCGCGTAATGCTTAAATATTGCAAATTTCCCAAACAACTTTCTCGCCTCCGAGATGCGGAGTTGAGTGGCGTTGAGTACTGCTGCCAGCCTCGGGCGATTCATTTACGCTCATTCTGAGACGGTCGTTGGCTCATAGGTAACTCCCTGTGGTCGTTGCAAAAAGTATATACGACTGCCGACTATTCAGACTCGGGATATTTCTTCGAAATGCACCAAAAGTCACGTTGAGACACTCAGTAAAATTAAGCTGTTATTGCCTGGCATGATGAACGCCGATATGTTTTACTACTTAACGTTTGCAGTTTTATGTTGCATGCCGTAATAAAATATAAAAGCTTTTACTGATAGAGCTGTGTAATGCGTAAGTGACGAAAAAACGCAAACGTGCGCCACTTATTGTGCTTTTTATTCGCAAAATTGCTTTGTCGAATTACCTTTCGTTCACTTGCTTGCTTCATGAACATTTACTTGACTGGCAAACGCCCTTAGGGTAATATTGATTGCTAGCTTTTTGCATTAGACAGTCTTGTCTTTTTCTTACAGCTTTTGTTACATTTTATGTTATATTTTTGTATTTACCTTAAGAAAATTGCACTAATGAGAAGAACATAATTTAAGTACGAAGCATGAAACAATTTAAAAAATCGTCCTTTGTGTGTTTCTTGTTTCTGCTTACTTAAGATTAAATTAATTGAATACTATTTTGGTTTGCGGAGGAATATTTTACGTATTTCTTCGAAACGTTTATTATGATTATAGCTTCGCTGTAGAATAATTTATAGAGAAACTTATTAGAGCATATTTTGGGATATAAATGCAGTATTACAAGTCGTAAATTTTATGTAACGTCACTTCTATTGCATTGCTAGTTTATTTTACCTTAGAGTTTATACAACTTTTTCATGGTAATATTTTGAGAAATATTATAGAAAATTTAAAAAGTGACCTAAGGAAACTTGTGTATCAACAAAATACATATATAATAATTTTAAGGCAGATAATGGAATATCGTTGTTCATCTTTAAGGGTTTATTGTCATAAAAGAAAGTTTATTTTAAATTTGAAGTAAATTTTAAGTAAATGGACTTTTTATGACTCATTTGTTTTATCTCTTAATGCAGCCTGAATTCCAATTATGCTTGGAATATTTTTTTCCTTTTGGTCTTTTTTCTGAAACTTTCTATCATTTTAAAACAATCAAAAGCATTTCATGGAAAATCGCATTTATCTCTTAGAACACGTTTGTTACTGGGCATCTTCCGCTTGTCAGAATGGCAAAGCGTGTAACCATGCTTATTCAAGTACATGACATGAATGAAATATGAAGTAATAACTGATTTTTCGTGCCCGTTTGATTCAAAAACCACGCAGTTTACCGTTTTACAGGCAGGATTCCAGCCCAGGCAAAAGCATTTGTTAGGATTCATGTATTCGGTGCGTTACACGCTTGGAAGAAAATTCAATCCGCCACAAACAAGCTACACTGCTTGAAAATCAGAACGGACTTTTTCAATCCTCCTTGGCAATATCCTGTCATAAGAGCGCTGTTATTGGAAACTGCTTATTTTGTTATTTTTTTCTTTGCACAACAACCCTCCCAATTCCAGGGAGTTTGGGTAAATATTATGATAGTTTAAACATATTTTGCTCAACACCACGCACTCTCTTGATGT
>NBZA01000572.1:34920-81666 GCA_003054995.1 Aleochara bilineata
TTTTTTAAAGTACAGCTGCCTCAATTCAATGCATATTATGAAATAATTAATTAATATTGATATTTCGAAAATGCAATCTCCATCTATCCGGTTGCAGGCGTGATATTTCTGTTAACCAACCGACAATTTTCTCAAAACTGACGAAAGCACTGACGTTAAATTCGAATATACAATAGACAATTATGTACTTACTTCAGGCAGATCTACAGATTGAAATGCTTAATTAGCAAAGAAACTATTGCGCAAATTACTTCATTCACTTTTGTTGTTATTTGATAATAAAACAATGGGCCAAGACGGCAGTTTCTAGTTAATAAAACATAATAACAAATAAATGTATCGCACATGCATTTGTTTTAAAACTTGATGCAGTTAGTAAATGTCACTAGTTAGTAAACTATAGCGCTATAGTGCAATTAGTTGTTGTGTATTTGGCAATACACACGAATGCAACGAGAATTACGTCAAGGTGTCTCTCTGTCTTTTACAGTCTAAGTCCTAAGTGCAAATTTCACTTAGCAAACCATCCTATTTGTTAATCTATTATTGACGTTTTCGTTCATATTTACTTCTCCTCTTTGGCTGTGAGTCTCCACATAACTGTTACGAATGAGTGCCGCGTCAATCGCCATAAACAAATAAAAAGTTTATTGTTTGAAATTTCGGCACTTGGATTGGAAATACATTGGCCAGCCAAGAGTACGGGTATTTGTCATCTAACGTAATTATTATCTCTGCTTATGTATTGTCGTGTGCTCAGAGTAATGTACATATACTTTAATCTTAAGCAATAATGCTGACTGAGTTAGTGATGGCATTTCTTGTCAAATTTGTTAATGGCAATGATAATCAAGACTCACAGACATCATGTAACAATTTCTAATTATTCGTACATTGTTTTGAAGTTTATTTAATATTTGCAAAAATATTCTTTAAGACCAAACAATATTTTTAAGTTTATCTACATTTACACAAGGCATTCACCTTTAAAAAAATGCTACCACAAGTCGTCAAACAAACAGTTTTTATAAATATGTTATTCATAAAACTTGCAACTGCCAAAAATCCCGGAACTTTTTATCTTTTATTTTTATCTATAACGACGTTGATCTTTGGGATGAAGAGCATAATCATGTCCATGAATTATTCAATAGGTAATTAATTAATGCAAAATAACCTATATGTGTACAAATTTGAATAAAGGTTTTTCCTATTCTTATTTGGAAAACACAGGAACTGGAATTTTGGCAATGACATATAAACACGTCTCAAGAACAGCTTGAATACATTTTAATGAATATCACCAATAAATTGATGGATAGATTTTAACAACTTATGAGCATCCAGTCGCTAATTGATTGCAAATACAAACTACCGTTCCGTCCAGCTCGCAACGATTTCGACGCAACAAGATTTATTATTACTCCGAGCACATTTCGACGCGTTTTTGCAGTGGTTGCTTGGCGTTTATTAAATGTTACCTCACCAATTTGCCGCTCACAATCAGTATAATTAAGCTGAAAGAAAACGAAAAACATTGTTGAAAACAAGTTGAAACAAAAACCAAAAATAAAAAGCAATGCAAGTAACGCAATGCAGCTGACACAACAGCAACACTTCACTTTTCATGCAGCAATATGCACTTCGATGACACACTTCTCATATAAGCATGTTCATATATTCGTTAATTAGTGGACAAGAAGAAGAAAATGCAACAAATGCTAGTGCGTGCTTTATTGAGCTGGAGATCTAAGACTATTAATTTGCGTTAATGTTTACGCTTTCCTAACTGTGAGTGCAGTAGCAATGTTTCCTTTCATTTCATTGTTTTTCTAAATATTATCATAAGTTGTATGTTTTAAATGTGCACTTTTATTGCACGCTATAAGCAAGTTCATTCTTAATAGTAATTCTTGTTACGCTCTATTTTGTGTAACGATGTAAACCATATAAATGGTACAAATAGTTGTACGATATATGAGGTAGCATTCAAAGAAATCAGAAGTAAGTAATGCAATTTAATATGCACGATCAATATGAAAACTGTTTTTGGTCTGGAATTTTAGAATACATATTATAATATTTATAACTCAATTGTTTGCAGAATAATGTCGGGGAAAACTTCTATTTATATATTTTTTACAATTGAACTGTAATTGAAATTCAAGTTCAGTATGTAAATTAAATCTTGAGACAATGTAATCTTGAGACAATGTGGAATATATTTACTTACTTCAAGTGAAATTTCAATGAAAGTAAATGAATTTTTTGCATATAATTATGATATTTGAGCTTGATAATTTAATTAATATATTGATTGGTGCAATTTAAAATTTATTTATTTATTCATTAATTGTTTAACCTTACAGTATTTTATGTATGAACATGTAAAAACTGAATTATTATTAGACATTACAAACTCTATTGTCTAATGTGGTTTGTTTATTATTTGATCTTGGGAATTATACTTCCTCTTGTTTAATATTTGTTTACAACATTTAATCACCCAAGGATCTGTGTTCTAAACTCGTACAACTACTTTTTGTGGCAAAAAATTAATAAAGCACAATCAACATTTAATAATAATTGCTTTAATTACTAATTATTAGGTATTTCATGCATTAAATTATATATACTACATACTAATTAAAATCAAATCAGATTTGAAAATTGCACTTATCTTAATTATGCATAATTTCTCTGATTTATTTATTACTTCTCGCAGTTTATTGAGTTGTTTAGATAAACTTATGAGTTGTTGAACAAGCTGCCAACAGCTATAGTACCTTTATGTTTTGATTGCGTGATTTTAGAAGTTGACTCTCAAACTCTCAAGAAAGGATTACTAGGTCAATGTCGGACAAGGTATCCGAAATCAACATTCATTAGTCGAATCTCTGGGCTATCGATGGTTGCTCTTGCAACTTCAAAACTTTTGCGTCTAGATATTTGAATTTTTTGCGCAACAGTGAATAATTTCACACCTCCTGCAAGCGATGCATGCATCCATTGTAATTAAATTTTATAGCCAATTACTCACTTATTCGCCACTAATTATTTCATGCCTTAAAATTATAATAGGTAATTGGAAATTATGAAACTGCCACCAAACTGAAGTAATGAATGTTTCAAATGTCTTGCAATATTAAGCAAGCCAGCAGCTGTCTGCCAATGGCATTCGCTATTCGAGTCAGATTCTCAGTGTGTATCAGTTGAAATGGAAAGTGTTTTACGTTCTATCGGCTACCGCGCTTGGCTTACTTGCTAGACAACATTTTCTTGTACTGCATTTGCGCTGATTACATATCTGGTATCTAATTTTCACGTCAACAGTTAAGATGTGCTTATAAATGATATAAGCCTTTGAGTGATTTGCTCTTGCCGTAGTGCTTTATTGAATTTTTGGTTTAATTTAAAAAACTTTGATAAAACTCTTTGAAGTGAATTGAATTTAGTTTAATTGCCAGTAGGTTTGGTAAATTTCCACTCAAAAGTTCAAACGCACCAATTGCCTGCGCATATTCAGCTGCTCCATTGAGCGTTTGCGACATTTACAATTTAGTAATAAACGAATAACACTTATTGACTTTGAGGTATGCTCAAAATGTGTAACGAAACACACGGCGGAAAAATATTCATTTCTCAGTTAAACAAGCACTTTGCAGTCATGCTGAAAGTGCAGTGGCTGGCCGAAGAAGTAAATACGCCAAATGCCTTCGTACAGGTATGCAATACGCAAGCAAGCAGGTTTCTGTCTCTCTGCAGAAATTCTTCACGCATACATATTAACCTTTATGTGATGCATGCACAATTTTTAAAACGCATATTCAACGCATATTAAGGTGATGTTTTAATTTTCGTTTTGTATTGCTAAATATCATCGAATACAAACATTTATATTTTTACTGATTAACGACTCGAATCATTACAGAATAAAGGTATTTAGGAATGAAATCAACCACAAAATTTCCATACGTCATGAATAATTATACGTCTGAAACGTTTGTGCCTTTCTTTTCAAATATAACAGGTACCACCTAATGGTTTTTTAAATATGCAATGATTTGCGTAAATTTCCAATGCGCAGAAATAGATTATTCATTGGAATGAATAATAGAAAAATACACTTCAATAGAAAACAGTAAAGTCATTCTTTCTATCTATTGTTTTAAGTCTTATTGATGCGTCTAGGCGACCTTGCGAACGAGTTAAATTTATAACAAATACCATTAAAAGCAACAATCATACAACATCCAGAATACAAGCGAAATGTAAATGCTAATGCATCTGGGATTTATGCACAAAACAAGACAAATAAGGAACAGGATTAAAGTGTCTCTATTGCAAGTAAATTCCATTCCATTGCAATTGCATGTCAAAAGTTTCCATGCCGTGTTTAGTTGATGAATAACTAACTAACTATCTAACAACTTTGTTAGCTGTGCACCATTCAACTAAAATTTATAATTACCTGAAGACAGTGTGCAAGTGCAGTCTGCAGCTCCTTATTGGAAATGTATTACACACTTTCGAATTAATATTCGCTCGTAAGCATTGCGATTCGATGCATGGATGCTAGAACATTAAAGTTTGATCGACATGGCGCTGCAGTTACTGCAGGACTACCGCAGGATAGATGCAAAACTGACCAGTGCCTGGAATACTAAACCGAGAACTATTGCACATCACTGCGCGTATTGTTTTTGTTCGATCATTAGAGCGCCTGTCGTATTTGTATGGCTATTAAATTTATTGTGGTCGTTGACTTGAATTCTTATTAACTGCATTAAGCCACACAACGAGTACTTTGTTGTTTTTTTATTTATATGTATGACTTTGTTTAGCTATTCTTCAGATATTACATTTTTCTATTAGACTTACAGATTTATTTTGTAACAATTTTTATTATTTCCGTACAAGCATTATTCTGAAAGAGGCCTTGTTACTTACAGCAAATTTATTATTATATTTCTTTGTCGTCTTAGAACATGAAAATTTATTCTCATTTTATGCAAATCATGCATGGATCAGGAAATACTTATGTTCACATAGATTCTTTCGGTATTGTGAAGAGAAAAACATTTTCACAACTCTTAAGTAACTCATAGGTAATAACTACTAAACGTTACGTAGCCTCCATGTCTAAGTAAACCAAACTGTCGATTTAAAAACGTTCTTGGACGTCTCATGATCAAGGTTTCTCTAACATACATATGTAGGTACGTATGTGCAAAAAGTCAAAAGACTACTTTCAAGACGTCATTATGCAATTTTTGAGTTTGTGGGAGATGAAATAAAATATGTGAATTTAATTTAAATGTCAAGGGCTTGTGGTTTATTTGGTTATTGTTGTGTTAATTTATCATAAACTTTATTAAATATGCAATTGTCTTTGTTCGATCATTAAGGATGTCAAACTTGACTGATTTTTGTCATCGATATGATGAACTTTAAATTCGAAACGCACGATTACCATTTAGAAAACTTGGGATCCATGCCCATCCCAGGAATAATTTCAAAATTATATGTTTCTATGATTCATTACATTTAATTAAAAAATTAATAGCTGACTATGTGCATAGATTCAGTCATCCTATTTCAGTAATGATATATGACTGCATCAGACTTGCAAAATTCATACACTCTTAAACCATGATTTGCAGCCTAATAACACCTTAGAACAGGTATCCGAGTTGAATGGTGACTTTGCTTGATTCACAGTCTTATAGCATTGTTTTGTCGTTGCTTTCACCTTTTCCACTAACATGCACATTTGCGTTGAAAATCATTATTATTTTTGTAATTAGCCATTGCTCAATGACATTTTCCTCGTGTTCTTTACCTTTCGTCAAAAAGGTTATACAGAATTGTGCATGCAAGACTTATATAGTTATAAAATAATTTTTTAATTTTGTTGATTATTTAATTAGACCAATCAATTTTAAATAAACTTGACCTATTGCTTGTTTCCTTCAGGTGAAGTGTTTAATTTTGTGTGCTGCTGCATTTTATTAAGATACTTAAACCTACAAACAAGATATAATTTATTTGCTTATTTCTTGGATAAATAACACTCTAATTAGTACAGTAAAGCTTTTTAGATTGGTTTCAGTGAAAAATGAAATTTATTTAATTGCTATCATTGTCGCTTTATAATTTTTACGAAGGACGAAGTCAACATAAGTCATAAATTAATACATACGTAATTAAAATGAAATTCATGCTGAGCAATGTAATCGTAATTTGCAATTAAATCTAACTAATTTTTATTGCCGATAATATTTTACGTTGACATTTATTAAAATTTGCATTAACATAATTAATGTACATATGTACGTACCTATACTGCCAGAATAATATTCACCTTGTTTTCTTTATAAACAAAGTCAAATTTTGTTGTTAAACTTCCGTAGTCTGGAGACCCCGCAATATTCTACAAGGACAATAATTTTTCCACAATTTGTTTACATTCTGATGGCTTATGAATTCTTAATTTAATGTTTCACTGCATCAGTGACTTAAAAATATCCTTAAAAAGTATTTATAGACATTTTTAATTAATTGTACTTAACAGTTATAAATAAGCTACTTAGCATTTCCAGTATTAATGTGTTTTTTATTTGTTGCAGATGTCGCAAATAGTCAATTATGTAGTCGATAGTTATACTAATTTAATGGAAAATAATAGTGGTATGTATTGCAATTGACAATGCCAATTTCAATCATCAATTAATGCTTATATTTATTTGATAGATCCAAGAGTAAAAGACTGGTTTTTAATGAACTCGCCGTTTCCAACATTAGCGATATGTCTTACATATGCTTTAATAGTCACGAAAATCGGACCAAAGCTAATGGAAAACCGCAAACCTTTCGAACTGCGCAGACCCATCATCATCTATAATCTCATACAAGTTCTCCTCAGTACGTGGTTGTTCTACGAGGTAAATAATCTTACAAGCACTCCCTAAGAAAGAAGTCACGAGCAAGATGACCAACTTTCAACTTACTATTTAAATTTGAATTGAATGTGATTTTTTGCTTCAGAGTGGCATTTGTGGATGGTTCACAACGTACAGCTATCGATGCCAACCAGTGGACTACTCAAACTCACCCACCGCAATGAGAGTAAGTGTTTGTTCAGTGTCTCATTCGTATTTAAAAAAGTAGGCAGCATTAAATAATCACAGTAAACTTAAACGTAAGCTTAAACGTGATATAAGAATTACGAATTATCACATTGCTAACTACACGCGACTATTACAATCAAGCGCGAAACGATAATTAATACACTAATTACATACTCAAACAGTTATTACAAAGCGAGTACGTAATTATCACAATTTAATTTTAAACTACATACGCTGAGCAGTGGCGATTTCAATACTATTCAACTTGAACATAGGTACTTGTCAATGAATAGTGAATTCCTAGTCATTCCTGCAATATTTCTGTTTTCTAAGATTGATGTAGTTTGTCAACGATTAACACGGTATGTACAGTATTAACCATTATCGTCTGAGCAACATTTCAAAAGTACGTATGAACGATGGCCTTCCGTAAAGTAGCTTACTTTCTTAACGACAACTGTTTTTCTTGTTGTA
Organism: Aleochara bilineata; assembly: GCA_003054995.1. Lineage (NCBI taxonomy): Eukaryota > Metazoa > Arthropoda > Insecta > Coleoptera > Staphylinidae > Aleochara > Aleochara bilineata. The sequence continues at coordinate 42,525 of NBZA01000572.1, forward strand.
AAAAGGAGCACAACGACTCTCGTTCATTAGCAAATAAAGCGGCACTTGATCAATGTACAACTCTTTCAAGTGTCCTCAACCTTCCACGCGTCCCTTGCTTAGCAATGACATAGACATCTCTATTGATTACTCATTGGTTTTTTGCTCTTTATTTATTGTACGTTAGCTTAAATTTAATTTTAACTAATTTTACATAAATATTGAATCAAAAGTTATAATTCCAATCTACGCCAATGGATTTCTTTATAAACTTATCAAACAATGTACTGGGATTTGTCGTAAGGATGGTGTAATGATTCTCAAGAAGTTTTTGACTCATCGGATGCTAATCAAACATTACAAACACTGCGCGAAAGAATAAATAATTATGTATGTCAAAGCCACATGTTATTGTCGACGTTGATTAGACACAAGTCTTGCTTTCATTCGTATTGAACACTCTTTAATGCGCCTTTATAGTTCGTATATTTTCGCAACATTTAAGTAAAATTCAATGTCTTGCTGCGTTCATACATTTATTGCACGTATATGGAGATATAGGTAAATACTTTATACACCTATTCGGTTTTGCAGAGAGTGTGTTCTTATAATAAATATGAAGGAATTTATTACACATCAACACCACACATTTGATTCAATGATTAATGATAAATTTAATTCCAGTTGAAATATTGATAAACAATAATAATTAATTGCTTCAGATGGCCCGAGGATGTTGGTGGTATTTCTTCTCAAAATTCACAGAATTCTTCGATACTGTAAGTAGTCTGAGTGGACGCCAACTGCGTCGTAAGTACATATATAATTACTTAATTTTTCTCCTGCTTGACTTTCAGTTCTTCTTCGTTCTGCGCAAAAAGAACAACCACATCAGTACGCTGCACGTCATCCACCACGGTGTGATGCCAATGTCAGTGTGGTTCGGCGTTAAATTCACGCCCGGGGGTCATTCATCGTTCTTCGGCTTTCTGAATACTTTTGTTCACATCATTATGTACTCGTATTATTTGGTAGCCGCCCTTGGACCGAAATATCAAAAGTACCTCTGGTGGAAAAAGTATTTGACCACTTTGCAAATGGTAGGTTTAGATCTCAGAGTTTTAGCATTGACCTCGTTCAATATTATCTGATAAACAAGTTCCATACGCATAAGCGTATGCGCTTTATTGTACATATCGCAATAAGCAGCCTCAAGCAGCTTAAGCGAAAGGATTGCGCAAAACTCGGGCTGATCCGGCGATGTATCCACTGATTGCAGGTCCAATTCGTCTTAGTCATGGTGCACGCATTCCAATTACTCTTCATCGACTGCAGCTACCCGAAAGCATTCGTCTGGTGGATCGGTGGTCACGCAGTTATGTTCTATTTCCTCTTCAGCAACTTCTATAAGCGTACCTACACCAAGGACGACAGGCAAGCAATGTCGCATAAGAAGAACGACAATGCACAGGTAAGAATGCATTTTCCAATTAAAATTCGCGCCGGAATTGCGTAAGGAATTTCTTGTCCAGTTAAAAACTTCTTGTTTTAACAACTAATAAGTAAATAAACCGATTAATTAAAATATTCTATAAAAGGTCAATACAAACAAAATAAACTCAGAAACATACATTAAACAAGCCGAAATATCTTCTTAAGAACATTCTTAAGACCTATTATTAATTTATTCAGCGTTGCATGCTTTGTTTCTTTTAATATTTTTGCAAAGAAGCCTGTTATGTTAATATCAATTATGTCGATTAATCAAAAGATCAATCATACGAGTTTTATAGAGCTTCTGGAAATCCCAATCAAGAATCCCTACCATAAGAAAACAAAACCTTTTTCGCGACTCATTTTAAACTGGCTTGGGATTCCCTTGCAATCAACGGCAATGACTTTAATACTGCAGGGCTTAAAAATGATGGACGCATAAAATTATTTTTTATTTCTAGGCAAATGGCAACGTTGCCAATGGAAAATCATCCCGTGGTGGAATTGGTATTTGCTTCCCAGTGCAAACAGATTTGTATGAAACAACATCGCATGAGAATGGCATCAAGAAGAGTTACACTTCGACCAACAATGAAATGAGAAACCGTGCCTTTATTGATAAAAAGCAATAGAATGTCATTTTTATTCGAGGAAATAGTTTTTAATAGTTCTGTACTATATGGGTGAGGCACAATGGACAATTAACATTACTATGTTAGCCAAATATTTGACAATAAGAAGTGTCTATTTATGGATTTTAAATGGTACAACAAAAACAACAACGAAATCAATAAATAGGTCGACATTTAACGAGTGACAACGAGCAAACATGCCAAAAGTGCAATGAAAGACAGTACCATGTTAATAAATTAATAGAATTCTGTGATCCAATACAAGTTATGGATATTGTTAGGACATTAGAGTATATTTTCTAATAACTTAACTATTAATTTACACTGTACTTATAGATATAAATTAATAACTCTTTTGTTTAAGAAGTCAAACAACCTTAACGTTAAACATAACTTAAGATCGTTAAGTCATATAGTTATAATACAGGCCCTAATCTTAAACAGCATATTTTTATTGTGAAAATGAATGTGTACATGGAATGTGTAAATAAAACATACAAAACGTACATCTTGTGACAAACTTAGTTTAAATTTTAAATAACAGAATCCGCTACTAGTTTCTAAAGTGGTTCGTAGATGGCAGCTAAGGTATTATTTAAAAATTGTACTGTAAATACATTATTACGCAGTTAAGTTCAGTGCGTAAATAGCTTCTCGTAACCTAAAAGTAAGTGCTGTAGTGTGGTAGGCGACATTATTTAATAAATTATCTTAAAAGAATAGAGTTTTAATAAATAAATATATTACTACAACATTTCTTACAGTTTTAAGAATATTGCTGCTGAAAAGTACGGGTAAATTGAATACTTCGAGAATATTCTGCTGAACCTAGTAAAATATAGGCACTGCGCAATAAAACCACAATTAGGTAGCAACAATTATCTATACCTTTTAAAATTATTAACTAATAGAACCAATCAACAAATGTTAGTAAGACTTTTGCTTTGACTACTATATACTTCAATTTATTCATTTCTAATTTTCGAAGGACTGATAGACAAATCTAGGCAAGTAAAGAGGATATAAACAAAGAAATAATTAAAGTTTTTTTCATAAATTGCTCCTAACTAAGTAGTATATTCTCATTTTATAATGTACTCCTTCATACATCTTACGTTCTGGAGATTAGGATATTGTATGTAGCCACATAACCAAAATGTGCGCAAACTCATTGTGACCCTGTAGTCAACTGGTTAGGCGCGAAATTGGCGGTCTTAGGACCAGGCGAACATATAATGATAGAGGTATGGGAGTAGAAACGTAGCGCATCGCTGTGGACTCGATGCAGCTCGGCCCTCCACGCAATACCGGCAGCGCTTTCTGTGCTACTGGCACTCTAACATCACGCGCATTGACGCTGCCTACTGCGGCTCGCCATACTACCCACCACCGATACCACGATTCTGCATGCCTAATACAATAACTCGTATAACGCGCATCGACTTTACCCGCTATACGGCGTATAACTCTTATAACGCGCATCGACTTTACCCGGTATACGGGCGTAGAACGCGCGCGTCGTCTTAGACACTCGTTCGGCGTTCCATGCTTTTCTGTACCACTACTGCTCTAACGCAATACGCTACCGGCACCGTAGTTCTGAGTCCCTGGTCTAACAACACGTTACGCATCGACTTTACCCGAAGTACAGGAGCGGCCCATGCACGAGCGCTCTTCTGTCTGTGCGGAAAGCGCAGCGCGGCGATATTTCTTAAAGTTTAAACACATCGCGGAGTCTCGCAACTCGACACTCCGACACTCTATGAAGCATCGACCGACTATATCCTTCTGTGCGCCTGGCAGTAAGGACACGTATTTGATAACTTGATGCGCATCGACGACGCTGTCTCTATGCGCCACCGGCAATAGAATTCTGTGCGCCTGGTCTAAGAAACTCATATTTGATAACTTGATGCAAAACAGACAGGTTTGAAAACTGGTGTAATGGGTTATGTTTTGTTTATTTTGATTAGCTTACGCCAGTAATGAGCAAAATTTAAATTATTGAGGAGTGTATTTGTTTAATCGTTTTGTTCATACGCAGTAATTTTTACAGAGACAATGTATAATAAAAATAACCATTAACAAAACAACGTTGTGATTACTTTTGCTTAACATTTAAATAAAATACTCATTGGTAATACACAGCAGCCGTATTGAAATTTTATTACAATTTCCTCATAATTCATAACTGAGAGGGTTTAAATGACAAGGTAGCAGAAATTTGAGGATGACAACCACGTTCAAGCTGTGCGTGGATTTCAAGCTCCATTTACTACTTCAACCAAGCGAATTTTCAGTCATTATCCTTATCAGCATTAGATCAACTCACTGAATATAGATTGATAATGTATTCAACTATAATCGGCCGAACGCAGTAGGAATCCTGTATGAATGATTCTATGATTTAAAACATCTTCAAATTATTTAAAACTGTCAGCATATGTATGTTCAATTATTCTTAATATTAAGTTAAATAGTATAAATATAGGACCTAACATCTTATTTTGCATAATATTTAAAAACTGGTGATATAGAAGATATATTTTTCTAGAAACTTTGCAAATCGTCGTATCCTCCTCAATACTTCTCCAGTAGTCTACCAAAGGCTATAAAACCTGCTTCGTTACGTGCTTGCTACTCTACTATCACTGTCATTCTCTGCAGCAAGGAGTCGCTTATATATTTGTCTTGCACGTGCACTCCAAGTATGAAACTTTCAGCGTCCTTCCTGGCTGCTGCGTATTGAACGCTACTTGCAGCTTGGCGTCCTTGTTACGCGCGCTCGCTCCATGCTGGTTTCAAATATAAAACTGGCCTTGTTTAGTTTTACACTGTGAACGCGAGCGAGCTCGTTATGCTGCCGGTAACTCCTCATTCTTCTGCTTGCCGTGCGTTGAAAAACGCTTGGTAGGTCCGCCGTGGCAGCCTTTGCATGCCGCTTGCCAATGCTGTTCGCCTTAAAAATAGACGACTGTTTTCCGCGGCCGGTTTGCGGATTGCCGGTTGACCAACGGCGAAACTGACCGTAGTCTCTCTTTACACAGCGTTGTTTGCTTTGGAGTCGGAAGAGACCAGTTACTGGACTTCTTAGTAGCCGGTCGTTGTATATTATATAAAGTTGCGTGACTGCCACATGTTCCTTCCTTTCAAATCCTCTTACACCGTGTGTATGTGCAAGCGATAGAATGATGAAACAGGGCTAAAAGATAAATTTCCAAGGGTCAAGAAAGGAAGAATTTCCAGAAGGGGGAGCTCATCCTTTCTTCGATTTCCCCTTGTGTAAAAAATAAAATCAATTACCAAGTTTATATCATCAGCAGATAGATATTTGGCATTGTTATTTATTGCTCAACGTCTTGTCTATTTATTGTCAGCGCTTAAGTAATTTAGTTTAATTGTGAATGAAGGAAGGCATTTGGTTCTTAAGTGATTATGTTTTCAGCCATGACATAACAAACCGAATTAGAAGAAACATTCCAAAACCAGAATTATATAATTGTGACCGTTTTTTAAGTATCGCAAATTCAACCACAAGAATCTTTACATACTCTGTCTGCAGTTAATTGAATAATAAATTTAACACTGGATTTACGTGATATTAAAGTGAAAATATCCATTGACCAAGCAAGGAACAACGAGCAGAACGAATTGATTTGAAAACTGCCAAGATTAATGCTAAGAAACCTTGCACTTCATAATTTCGCACGCAAATTGCGTCCAGCATCAAGCTATTTTCTGCTACGTTCGCATTTGATGCATAATTTCCGAGCGCTCAATAGCCGTTTCGCAAAATAAATTGATATTAGACGCGCTTTTATTTTCACCTGCGATATAACCGCAATAATATGTGACTTCGCGATTGATTAAACAACAATCCAATACTGTTTGCGCGTACATCTGTATCGAATCCACCATTGATTGTATCTATAAATACAAGAAGCGTTATTCTTCAAATCGTCAGTTTTACGCTTTGCTCAGTTCAGAAACTTTAGTTATTATGCGGCTAGAAGTAAGTAACTTTGTTTGTTAGTACATACATACTTTTCTTTGATTGTGTGTAAGTAAAAATCAATTTAAATAAATTAGGCTCAATTAATATTCATCACTTCACTAATTGGTGGACTGGTTGGAGAAAATCAGCAGCGTGCAAAGTCGAAACGAGGGATACTTAATGGATACTACGATAACATCTACCATTACGTGGACACCATACCCATGAGTACCAATTTCTACAACCCTATCTATCTTCCAACAACAGTTCCATTGCCTCGGTACCGTGAGCAAAAGCTTGTTAGTCATGCAAGTTCATATCTTCCCCAGCCTAGTCAGGATACATCCTACACGCAATATCTGCAACCACCACAACAACCCCCAAGATATCTGCCAACGCAGGCTGAAAGTGTTGTCACCCCAATACAGCATAGCACTTACATTCATCACACTCCGTATTATACTCCAAATGTTCAGTTACCACCACACCCTGCGCATCTTTCACGAGCTCCGCAAACGTTCAATGGGAAGTATTTGCAATCCTCAGTTCCAGGTCCAGCTCCACTCTATCCAATTCAACAGCATCCTTTACAAAAACCTATGACATACCAGCAGACACCATTCATTGCATCTCCACAAGTTCAGCTTACTCCAAATGGATACAATCAAGGAAATGGCTTTGTCCCGGCGAAACAACCTCCTCAGATGGAGAAAATCAACCATAAGTTGCTGCATGTCTCTGCACCAAATTCATATTCAACTCCTAGTAAAGAAGAAGTGAAGAATGAATCAGCTGAAGAGGAGGAAGAAACTTCGGATGAAAAAGAAGAAGTCAAGGAGGAGGTTCGAGAAGATGGAGAAGACGATGAAAGTTCAGAAAACTACCGAGAAGAAGATGACGAAGAAAGTGCAGAAGAACAGCCACCACGATATGTGAATTATTCATTTGAACGGAATCTAAAGAGTAAGAACAAAGAAAAAGAAAAGGAAGATGAAGCCAACGACGACGAGGATGAGAAAGCCGGTTATCAGACACACGAAGACGTAGAAGAGGATGAAGATGCTAGCGAAGAATCCTCGTCTTTAAGTTACAGGAAGAAAACGCCAAAGGACTTTACCAAGCAGGGGAAATTAGGGTTGAATAATAAATTCCGACCTATAAAGTCCAACTATGAGCGATATACGTTCTCACGGGGCAAAGATGGCAAGCCTAAAATTGACGGGATTCAAGGAAAGCCTTCAGAAACAGTGCCAGTTACCGTACAGAAAATCTTTAAGGAGAAGTGGTACATCACCAGAGAAGACACCAAGTAAATGTGAATGTACTTATAGAATAGTTTCTTTTTAGTCTTTTTATTGCTGAAAAAAGTTATTATATACCTATCTATTGGTGTAGCTATAATTTAATGTTATCAAATATACAATGTTTGTTTTAATGTGTTATTTTGCGGGTGAAATGTCCAATTCCAATACTTTGTCTCCATTCAAGTGTGAAATTAAATAAGATGTAGTAATAAATACTTGTGCATTGTCACGTACAAATGCACTTTTACTCTTGTATAATAAACAATAAACAAAAATCTCGGATTCAACATAATTTTTGGTTAGAAATTGAAAGTAAAAACAAAGCAATCAAGTAGCACACTTAATTAAATAACGCAATTAGAGAATAACTTCCTGGATAGAAACGTTGCCTTATTTAATCGTCATATTTTATAAGGAATAATAATTGTATTGAATTTATTGCTAAGGTTCAATAATAATAATTAATTTGATTGCTTTTACCCCAAGATGTGTCTCACGAAAGTACCTTTACTATATAAACTCATCACTTGGGCATCGTATCTCAAAACAGTTTTTGCCTTCAATCTTCACATTACAATCTCAAATCAAAGATGTTTCTTAAGTTGGTGAGTATTAAGCTACCTGAAATCATGAAACATACTATCATCTGGTTTGTTATCAGTTTTGCTGCATTTGTATCATTGTCGCTGCCCATGGAGGAACGCCATCAAAACGTGGAGTCCTTGAAGGAAACTTTGGCAACTTTGGTGAGAGTCACGGCTTTTCAGGTGGAAACCCATTCAGTGGCAATGACTTGGGCTTTAGTGGGCACGCCAGTTTCGGTTCACAGTCCAGCTTCTTGTCACAGCCTAATAGCTACGCACAAAGCCCAATTATATTAGCCAAACCAATCGTTGTAAGTATACAATGACATAATTACGAGCAACTGCAGTCAATTCTGCCCTAACATTGATGTCTATTAGATCCACAAGGTGAACACTTATCCGCCAGTCTCGCCGGCCGAGATCGCCGCGGCTATTTCCGCAGCAAAAGAAGCAACAAACCAGGTTCTTCAAGCTCAACAGCGTGTCCAGGTTGCCAAAGAAGCCGTTCTTGCCCAACAACGTTTGGCCAGCCAGAAGGAAACTCAAGCTGCCATCGCCGCCCAGAAAGCCGAAGCAGCCGCAGCAGTTCAACGGCAAGAAGCTAACGCGGCCGCCAACGCCGTGGTCCATGCTCAGCAACGCTTAGCGCAAGCCAAAGCCGAGGTTGCTCAGCAGCAGCGTTTTGCTGCATCTAAAGAGGCGCACGCTGCGCACGTCATCCACAAGAGCGCTAGTGCTGCTGCCGAAGAAATACAGAAATCTGGTACATATGCCTATTACCTGCCTGGTGATCAATTAATTCAAGTGTAACTTCTTCATTTCTAGAAAACACTGCTGCCAAGTTAGCAGCCTTGCAACGTTCAGAAGCAACGGTTTACAAGCACGCCTCAGCGGCCAAAGACGCTACTTTATCCGCGGCTTCAGCGGCCGTCGCGGCTTCTGCCAGCCATTATCCTCAGCAAACGGTTCCGTGGATCGCACATTCAATCCCCATCGGGCCATGGCATTGAATGAAGCTGCATTGTTAGGACTATAATTACGCGTTTTATTATTCTCATGCTTTGTTATCTAACGTAGTACAATATTATAATTGTCTTGTTTATGTAGAGATCTATTTAGGAAATAAACTTATTTCATTCAATATTCATTGTTTTCCTATGACTATTCTCTTACTAAATGTGGATTCATTCAGAACCACATAGTAGAATAATGTACTGCATTGTAATAGAAAAATTCCGTTTGTCAAGTTGAATGAATGAATCATATTCGTAGACGAAAAGAGTTTATTTGGTACGCAATAAGATGTTTTGTCTATTTTTAAACATCCATTCAAATGCTATGCAAATGGCGTTGCCAAGTTGTCATCCAAAAGCCCACTTAACATAGTAGATCGTTAGAAAGTATAACGATGCTAAAAATGTTAAGCAAGTACTTTGCGACACTGTCAACTACTCCCGAAATATTTTACTTAAGATCCGGTGGCTCGTCGATCACAGTAAGGTGCTAACGAATGGTTCAAGTTACAGAACTTGCGAATGGCCTTCAAGTAAATAACAAAATGAAAGTTATAATAAAACTTATAATCATACTGAGTATGTATGAAGCTTTAATGTATTATTAATCAAAGTTATTCATGTTCAAAGATTAAAGATTAAGTTTTATTTCTAATACATATTCTTTATTTAGTGTCTACATGAAATCAAGAAATTAAATATGTACATATTTGGTTTTTGTTAAGAATATTTAGCATTTAAGTTCAAATACGTTGCGCTGTAGGTTCAGCCAGTGAGTATTGAGAAATAAAGCGTGTTGGTGGAGAGCGGTGGAAGCGACTTAACGAACGCAATGCGCCGAAGCAACGCACTCAACACGTTTGCGAACCCTACGCTCCTCGTTTGATCATTGTAGCCGTACGATCCGTTCACGTCGTGTTGTTTTCGTGTGCTCGTAGCAAGTAGTGCGTTTATTTACAATCAGCAATTATTGCTCTTTGTAACCAAGAATCTCACCAGATACTTAGTGCCAGCCAGCTGTGACTTAAGCATCGAGGATTGAATCTAAGCCCATCTGAAGTACCACACCAAAAGGCATTACAATGGGTTGTGGCATAGAAATTGTCAAATATTTAGTATTCATATTTAACTTGGTTTTTTCGGTGAGTATTACTGTAAACTAAAGTCACGATCCTATAGACATAACAAAACCAATAAGACAATCCCGCAAGCAACTCAGACCAAATAGTCATGTCCTAATTTAAATTTAGACGACGCTTTTACTGAGTCTTGAGCAGATGCGTACAAGAAGCAAGCAGGTTTATTTTCTTCCAAGGGGAATACGTCTTAAGCCTTCCAACAGGTGCTTTCTGTTCAATGACTTTAATAGTGTAAACGAACCGAACAAAGAACACATCTTGCCAAGTGTTTATAAACATGTTTTTACTTTAAATTCGTTGCTATCATGGCCCATTGACTTCTAGCTCGATTTGTTTTTGTTTCGCCGGCTTATTGCGCATTTGCATCACGACCTCTCAGGTTATGAGGATGCCTAGAATCATTGAACGTTCGATAAAAAGTTGCAATATGTCACAAGCAGCGTGCTTTTCCCGATTCTCGAATAATATTTTTATAAGAAATAACTCGTTGGAGATGCGCCAATGCAAATAGCTGCGCAAACTTTTCAAATATCCTCCGGGCATGCGCCGAATTTTATCGATATATTTAATCATTCATTTAGCAAACACATACGTATTGACTTTTATTATTGCAAACATCGTTTGTGTGCCATTCAAATAGAAAAATATTGGTTTTTACTTGAATCGCAACTGCCTTTTCGAAAATAAACGTTTGCGATTTTTCAGAGAAATTCACGTACGGTTTTGATGATTTATTGAAATTCATTGGGTTCAGTGCATTTGTACTACGCCTGGCGATGATTTCATGTATGATGACGTGATATTGTAACCGCCAATGTCAAATGCATGCATTCGTTTATCTTGCTTGTTATTCCAGTGCATATATGAATAATACAAAGTATCTGTTGTCTGATCAGGCGTCGATCTCAATTAAAATGTCATAATGCCAAATGCGAGGCCATCGGGTTTTTTGCGACTTTTTTGGAAAATCTCGGCTCTCGCTATTCTTCTTTTAAAAATACGCCATCATCATGTTTCATATTGGCAAGGTCTTCGCTCACTTCGGGCGAATGAGCGAACCTTCACCTTATTTCTCCACGGATTAATTTGGAGACAAGATGCTGGTTCTACTGCCTGCTTGCCCGGCTCTTATAATATAAACATGACAATAAATTGCGTTCATTGCCGCCTCAGAAAAAAATTCAAATTTCTTTCAAATGGGTCACCGCCGACTTTCTCAGCACCGGCACCCGATCAAAGACGACATAATTTATAAATAGTAGTTAACCGCATCCAGTGTAATTTACAACTTTTACAACAACAGTCGTGTGTGTGCAGTGGCGAATCGCCCGAAAAAAGGATTCTATTGGAAGGCGCGTGGGAGTTTGCTGCGCACTGTCGTCTTTCAAACATTCAAGAGCGTAATTTATTTCCTTTGCAACATGTGCACGTGAAATACTTCACTGATGAGTAGCATCGCGTTGCCTGCCACTGCAGGACATGTATGGATGGTTTGTGTAAATGTCGCTTACATTTGCATTCAATAATACTGCCGGTTGTATTTCCGGTAGCATTTTTAATGTAGCCTTTTACGTTGCAGGCGTACAATATTGTGGGGTACAGTTATAGACAGATACTTACTTTACCACTGCAAGTGCGCAATTATTTACTAAACATGGAGGGTACTAATTACCTTTGCCGACTGAAGAACATCTGTCCATTCTCTTTGTATGAAATCAATACTCAAATGTTTCAGTTCAATTGGGATGCCACTTAATAAGTTTGACTCACGATTAATTCCAAATTGAAATAACAAATGTGAATTAATTTCAAGTACATACTTTAGTAATGGAATAACACTAGATACTAGATAATAAGTATGAAATGTTGTTAGTGGTTAGAGTCATTATTTTGCTATTATTGCCTTATTAAGAGACTGACAACTCACCAGGGACATATTGCATGTTCTACTTGAAATTAGAATAGAGTTAGAATGGAATTGAATGCTTGAAATATCTAGAATAGTTGCAAATTTTGGAATTTAATTCTAGTCAATTACGGTCTACTAGATACTTAGAATAACTAGTTACAAAGCATTTTTAATTGTTCCTTATATACATATTTACGCGTAACGCTTTACCTAACAATAACTATTCTAGCGTGAATCAGTAAGTTTGAATAACATTAAAATAAATTTAGAAAATGTTTCAAACACACACGCGTACTTATATCTTTTCTTGTGGAATGCTTACATTAATTATTGGAAAATTATTTGGGAAGCTAGCAAGATAACAACCGAAATAGCAGCAATTCATAAATATTGTATAAGAGAGTATAAGTACTTATTAATGTAAAGTGACATGGACAAACAATGCATTTAAACATTGAAGCACTTTAATTACTATGACAATTTGTTTCAAATTAGTGTGAAGACAATAGGCGTATTTTATAATTAATTGCTATATTACTTAATCACTCTTGTCTTAAGAAATAGTTGGTGGTTGTGAAACCTTAGAGAGGCGCGACTTTATTTGTTCGCGCGTATTTAATGGGCACTAGCATTGTGAAAATGCGACACTGGGCCACTTAACTTTATTCATTCGGCCTAATAAAAACAGTTCCACCGGATAATTGAAGCGCAAAACAAATTACCAAACGGTCAGTTTGTGCTAATAAAACGGCTAAAAATAAACACCTCTTTCCTTGCATCCCAATCACATAAATAGACTCGCCTGAGATGCATCTAGACGTCAATCAAAACATTCGCTGACGAATTTTGAGCACTGCCAGTGTCTAATTATCTGGTTTCTTTCAGCTAATTGGAATCGCTCTTCTCGTAATTGGCGGTTTCTACTACACAAATTTGGGATTGATATCAGAGAATAAAACAGCACCGTTGTTTCTAATAATTGTCGGCATAATAGTGTTTATCATCTCATTCTTTGGATGCGTTGGGGCAATCAGAGGCAATAGTTGTATGCTCAAAACTGTAAGTAAAATGATGAAGATACAATTTATATTAGGAAATTAATCTTTTATTCTATTGCAGTATGCTACTTTTTTGGTGATCCTTCTTATTATTCAAGTCGCTATTGGCGCTTATGACTTTGTAACACTGCGAGATCAGGACAGTATAAAGAAAGAAGTTCGTGAAGGTATTCAGGAAATGTTTGATAAGTATAATGCAACGCTATCAGGAAAGGAAGACATGGATGGCATTCAACAATTTGTAAGTGGTTTTATATATAGAGAAACACATTAACTTAATTGGTTAAATTGTTTAGATGAAATGCTGTGGAGTTAATGGTCCTGAAGACTGGTCTAATAAAATACCATCTAGTTGCTGCTCAGATAACAAGGAAAGATGTCCCAAGGACGATATATTCCAAGCTGGATGCGCTGAACGTGGATTTCATCGCATGGTCGGAACTCTGAAAGCAATTGGATATGTTTTGTTCGCCACATGTATATGGGAAATGTTAGGAATTTTCTGCGCATTTTTCTTGATCAATTCAATCAAAAACCATTATAGACGAGGAGGTGTTTATGCATAAATCATTTGCATATTTAATATTAAGATGTTCTTATTTATGTACGTATTTATAAAATATCATGTAACTTTTTTGTATATTGTTGTAATTAATTAATGCTTTATAATCATAGATAGTTTTCCTTGGAACATTATCTTAGACACTTGAATGAATTGTACGTGATTTTTTGTAAAATTAGAAGACTGCCAATGTTTGTAAGAACAAATATAGACATATTATAAATGTTTCTTTATTTATCAGGGAAGCTAAGATTTTTGTAGCTTTTTGTTTTACAATATGACAGTATAATTTAGTTACAACATGTCAAATTGATTTAAATACTGTTGCATTTACGTATGATTTATTCGCTGTTTCATATTTCATTAATTTATATAAGAACGATTTAAATACGTTTAGCTGCGATAAGATTATGCTGGTGCGCGCCCTGGTGGATTGATTTTAAATGATTATTAACATCAATAAATAATTTGATGTTAACAATTGTCAGTTTGATAATTGCATAAAGTTCAAATTTGGAACAAATTTAAATCATTTACAGTGTAAAAAACGGTAAGTTAATATAAAATAAAATATAGTTGAATTTCTACTCGCGTAAGCGCAAGCGCTATAGGTTTTGGTCTTATTGTTGACATTTATCGAATTTCTCATCGCGAAAAGAACGAAAAGGGCGCATTCATCTATAAAAATAGTAAATTTAAACTTGAATTAGCCAAGCAGATAGAATATAAAGTATAGGATTTATTTGTGAATCAGTTAATACCTAATTCTTATGGCACCAGGTGAAGATTTTGATAGCGGGATGGAGTCTCAAGAAGTCAGTGTTAAAGATGCGACTCCAGAGAAACGACCAGAAATTGAGTCTGATATCGACGAGGAGGTGAGTTAATTGTAAAATTTAGATATGGTCGAGTAAATCCTAAACGTATTATTGGTATATAGCAAGTGATAAAAGCACATTGTAATTCTAACCTAAAATTTGTATGTTTCTATTTGCAGCCTGATGAAACTGTTTCTGAACGACTATGGGGCCTCACAGAAATGTTCCCTGACAGTATCCGAAATGCTACACAAACCATAGTAGCCAATACAGCATCTGGTGTAAAGAATATGTACAATTTCTCGCGAAATGCCATGTGGATTGTGTTTAGCACATCCATCATCTTGTTTGCTCCTGTCATTTTTGAAGTTGAAAGAGCTCAGCTAGAGGAAATGCAACGTAATCAACAAAAACAGGTACTATCTTTTATGTGGTTTATTATTTAAACAATTTCTAATTATGTATTTGCAGTTATTACTAGGCCCAAACACTGCCATGGCTGGTGGAGGTGGTTCGTTAATGCCACCTATGACAAGATAAACCTTTCATATTACTAATAATTAGCTGCACAATAAACATATTTCCAGCAGTAAGCGAACTGTTCAATGACAGTTTGAACGTGCTTAGCAATCAATAATAGAAAATAAAATCCACCTGCAAATTTAATTTGAATAACTTGAGTGCATCTAGATTTATCAGTTTTATTCAAACTTTTTGTACATATTGGATGAAACAATAAGGCATTTAAAGGAAGGAAAGTGATTATCTATGGATGGATTAGGACGGTTGTGTAGTAATGTATGATAATGAATTAAAATAAAAACTTAAATTTACAGCTTTATTTGCTTGCCTGTTGTAGATTTTTAGTTAAGAAATAAATAACTTGACTAGGACTATACATAATAGCATTTAACAAGAAATGTTCAGCAGTATGTAATGCAATTTTGCATCTCAAAGTTAAGTATTGAATACAGACAGTATATGTAGTTTATAGATTGAATGCAATATGAACAAATGTTAAAGGTATTTACAGAGTAGTTTATCATATATAACAAGATAGAAGAATAGATGAATTAACTCTAGTATCCAGCTAATATAATCATCTTGATTTTAGTCATCGTCGTCGTCATCATCTGATGGCACAAATAGGTCATTCTCCTCAAGAAAAGAAGCAATGTACTTGCTGATTGTGGCTCCAATAAGTAGGCCAGGTACTACAGTACAAATAACTCCTAGAAAGCCAAAGGGTGTTCTTGGTGGTTCCGGTAGTATTGCTCCAGATCTTTTCCTCGTCTTAAAACGTACTGCATTATTTAGTATCACTTTTCTAGAGGTATGTGCTGCAAAACTATCAAACACTGCACTTGACACCCTCAAAAATCCAGTTAACTTCGTTGAATACATTTTTAAATCAGCCCGGAGGATTCTTAAACCTATAATAAGGTTCCCCAGTCGCAAACTAGTATATTATTTATTTCTTTTGCTTATCAAATTTGCCAAGGAATCTTACGCCTGTGCTAAGAATAGAAGAAATTGATTCACTTCCATGCGCATGACTAGTAGTGACATAACCTCCTTTTGTAACAGCTGTTGAAATATGCATATAAAGTTAAATAATATTATATTAACAATTTTTTTAATAGCGTGGTAAATACTGTTTATTAAACATCTGATATTATTTGTTGTAAAGGTGAGACCTTGATAATATGATTACATGATGTATTGTTTTCCATGTGGTGCAATGGTTGAATAATTTTAATTTTAGGTAATCGATACTTGATTGAAACTAAGCATAGTTCATATTTTAATATTTTCTATTTAAGTGATTGATTTAAGAACACCCTTTGCCATTGTTCAGTATAAAGGTGAACCTTTTATCCAGGTAAATTTAAGTATATACTTTAAACGCACTACATAGGATGATTTTGTAACTGTCACAATCTTAAGAATAATTATATTTTTATTAGTTTATCTTAACTATTTTATTAAGTTATTCAGCAAGTAATAAATAAATACATATAAGCAAATATTCTATATTTGACGTTTGTGATATTTCGCTTAAACACAAAGGGTGTTTATTCAAGAATGAAATTCTAAACTTACTAAAAGTAGATAATTTTCTAAATTAAAAAAGACTATCTAGTTCTTACGTCGTACAAGAATGCTGTATTAGTTGCTAAACATTTTTATATATCAAATTAAAGGTTACTAAATAACAACCTACATTAAATTTAAAAGGATTCAATCTGTTCGGAGAATTTGTATGGTACGGAAATTCGTCCGCTATTAGACAGACGACAAATACGTCCAACCCAAGTACGGAAGTTGGCTCAGTGGTATGGTCACTGGTCTATATGTCAGAGGGAGCCGGGTTCGAATCTCGGCAGAGGCAGCATATTTTTCGGAAAACATTTGTTTGTAAATTCTATATGACACATCGTCAGTTATAAGGCGAAATATACAACCAAACTTCGTACGGATATGGCTTAGCGGTATGAGCACTGCTCATGTAACAGAGAGTGCCGGGTTCGAATCCCGGCCGAAACAACGGCACTTGGTAAGAAATTTAAATAAAGTGCCAGAGCCTCGCAGCAGTGGTAAGGCACAGAAGACCACTAAGAAAGCCGTCCTAAAATGGAAAAAGGAAGAAAAGGACAAATAACAAATAACTTGAAGGGGTCCAAAGTTCATTTTTAATTTTTGCGTTTCGTTATTTAGTTTGACCAGAGTCTAAGCCCACCCGCCCCGTTTAACTCGACCGGCCAGCTCAGTGGTCCGTAGGAGTCTGACTCCCATTCCCGATCTTTCTTACCAATACCCTGGGAGCGCTATGTCCATCTCGGAATTAAAAGCAGAAGTTTATTTACAGAACACTACATTTGTAGGAAACTTACATATTAATTCTGAGGCTATATTCGAGATGGCATTTCTTATAAGGCTTTCGAGCTTGTCATATACCCCTTGGTGGTTTCTGTTCTCCTGTTACTCCGCGAGCTGACCCATGTATTTAAAGATGACAGGTGCCAGCGTCAGGTGAACAGAGTACAATAATAGAAGAAACCATCTGAAGGATCTATCTACAAACAAAGAAACAACCATTTTACCTGTGTACAAAATATAAAAATATACTTAATAATCAAATATTGTAACATTTATTTAAAATATTGACATTAACTTAAGTGTTAAATACATATTATAATATATTTGACTGCTTTCATACATCTATGTAGATATCCTACTTCTAGTTTTGAACCTGTAAACATAATATCATAATTAACTTCATAATAGAAACAATATAAATAACATAAATAATGTTATATTGTAAAACTATTATTATTTACAATTCAATCAAGCTGTTTTGTTGATATGCATTTGTACATGTGTTAAATCGTTTTGCTACTTGTTGGAATGCAATGTCCAGCGGCGATAAAACAATTATATTTTTCAACGAGGAAGTTATTATGTTTGCTTTCTTACGCTTTACTTTTTAGCACAGAACATCACAACGGCTTTTCTCTTCTTACGTCTAGAGACCAGCCGTACTCACTCATTCATATTAATTTATTGTAAGTTATAACAAGAAAAAATAAGGATGTCCGAAGAGAAAGGAATTGCGTTGACAATGTACAGTTAGGTGTAATAACCATCGGCTATTTTATTGAAAATGAAATTTCAATTTCAAATTGGTTTACACATTGATGATAATTATCCTCTGCCTGTTAATTGGACAATTCATCGTGATGTTTTGAATATGAATTTATTCTCATACTGAAACATGGACGATTAGCACTTTTCCAAACGCGCAAGATTTATTTTATGGCATGAATATGATTAAAGGCCAAACATAAAATTACAAGCAGTAGCAACAAGACTTACAGGAAGTGCGATTACGATCTTACACGTAAGATTTATTGTCATCAAGTGTCATGATAGACCTAAGAAGCACACATCTTGGGATGGCTTGAATAGGCAATAAAAGTCAATCAACATAAAACAGAATAAAGTCATTAAACTAATAACGAGACCAATTTCAGCACAAAATCGTTTCTTCTGCATGCATTTTCTGATTGGGAATATATTTTTGAGCTTGTTTCATGCTTCACAGTTAGTTTAACTTGTAAATGATCTCACCATATGGATAATTAATAGTTGCAACTCGTGCTGTGTTACTCTTGTTTGTACAATCAATTAATCTAGCCTTGTGAAAATGATATAATTCGCTTTTTAACTTCTTTTGCCATTGAAAAGTTTGTCGCTCCTGCCTGCAAAAAAAGTGAATGAGGTCAAGAAAGGAATACAAAGAAAGGAAATTTGCCGCCCCAACAAATTTTCCGCGCCGGGCAATAGCCTATCAAGCCTATAGGTAAATCTAATCTGCCTCTGCTTGACTCGTATAATGTCTTGCCTGCTTTGGCGAATTGCAGAATATTATTGTATTTATTGTACATATGTACGTGTATCTGTATCAATGAGCACCGATTAATAGCGCTAGTGAAAGAGGAAACCTAACAGTGCGTGAATGATATGAGTTTCTTCGCTGGCGCGTTTATGCGCAAACACGGATACCATATGCGTCGTAATGATACTTTTTCTACATCATTTAGGTATTTCTTGTATTTCCACAACATGTGTAGCAGAATGTTGTTCGTGCAACAAGAGTTTAACTGTAGCGCAAGAAAGCACATCAGATAGTTGTTGCATCGCTGCACATTGGATATGATATTAACAAACGCAATTTTGGATTAACTCCAACTGCGTTCATCGAATGTTGTTACATTATAAATGTGCAAATACCGTAAATCGTGAAGCGTTAATGCACATTGATGGCGAATGTTTAGTGAATTATAATTGCACCTAATTGCGGTAAATGATTTTCCTCATTGCCATTGGAATCATATTTAATTTAATTTATCTCGTGAATTTGAAGTGCCGTTTGCCGCGTTAACAAATAATTAATAACAGTATTGGTTTGCAAGTAATCCGAAGATAATAGCTTAGCTGTAAAATATCTCTTTGAAATTAACTTTGGAATAGCGTAAGCTGTTTAAGATGTTGAGAAGCAAATATAGAAATCAATAAACAATAAGGTAGAGTATCGTAAATAACGAGCTTCATGATATGGAAAAAGTTATTTTATAAGGGCATCGCATCTGCATTAGATACACAAGCAAAGATTTAAAAGCCTCGACCAGAAGTAACGACATTAACGTCTTCCGTTATCTTGGCGCAATGCGACGCAACACGGAGGAGTTGTGGTGTACTTTGGCAAAGTTTTCCAACGCGCAACCACATTTTATGTGCGTACTGAAGGCTTCTTAGCAGACGGCTGGAAGCCATGCAGTGTACCTGCATGGTTCTTTAAATAATTTCGCAAGAGCTTGGCAGTGGTTTTAGTTACTTGGCAGTAGCGCAGTCCTGTAAACTCATATGAAATATTGATTAAGCAACAAGCCATGGACATAAGACTAACTTTAGACGACTTCGCCTCGAATCTTGAAAACCTGCACTTGTCGAACGTTTGCATATTGATAGGTTTCAACTGGCATGCATGCATAAGTGAGAAATGAGATTTTCCGGTTCGTTTTATTAATTACGTACCGTTTAATGCTAATAAATTACTCACTGTCACAGGAGGCGATGATTTTATTTAAAGTTCTTTAAGCAGTGCGTTGAAATCGTGATAAAAATAATCGTTTTCATGAAATTTCCACAATATTTATTACTTTCTCAGATTTATTGTCGCCACCTATGGGGTTATAATTGAAAACCACAATTGTCAAATAAAAGTGTAAGATATTATGAATGTCGATGGAATTTCAAGCAATTAATAGTGATTTCTCTGTAGATATTCAAGTGTATCCAATTACATTTTGTAGTAATTCAATCATTTCGGTGCTGGTTACCGTCCATGACCTTTAACTCCGCATCTTCAGCGCTCTTGAGGCTTAGCGCTGCCTTGGCAAAGTTCGTGTGCAAGTCTTTTCCTATTTCATGCAGTTAATGTGCAGCCTACGCAGTGATACATGCACTTATCTGCTCACTGATGTGCATTACAATCAGCGAAACAGATAGGCTTTACATACTCCCATTCTGCTATACAGGGCATTAGCAAACCCGTTAACAAACCGTCGAGCGACCGCTAATTCGCTAACGACTGTAACTGCAAATCATATTTTAAATACGCGAAAATACGAATGTCTTTCTGCGATCAAAATCCTCGATTGTATAACCTGATTAGAGATTAATAATTCCGCGTAAAATCCTTGCTTTGCATCAGGTTTTGAGTTACGGGAGACAAACACGCATTGCGCATTAACGCAATGAAACTTAATCGAATGATTAGCGTGTGCTTCGGCTTGCGCTTGAGCTTGACTTGAGCAGTGGCTCGAACGAACAGTGGAAAATAAAAGTGGCAATGTCACTGCGATTAAATAAATTCCGTTGATCTTGACCGAGCATACACGCTCATCAATGCATCGCTGGCTCGCTAGAGCACTGCCAATGCTAAATTCGTTTTGATGATTTAATGCAATTGCAATCATCATGCGAGCTGATTGCTCCTGCAACCCGTAAAATTAAGCACACACTTTACTTCTAATGCGCTGAGCGATTACGTGCTATGACTCGGCTGCGAATGGCTTGTGCTTTTGCGCAGAATTATGAAATGCATAAAGTAGTAATCCACATGTATTGTAAAGAATTCAGCGGGACGCAAATCGCTGGCCAGCGGTGCGGTGTGCTGATGCTGTTTGCAGATAGATGTTGTTCTAGAAGTGTACCTAGTCCAAGTCTAAGTGCAACTTGGCTGGACTTGGCAGGGAGATGAAAGATGAAGTAGCAATTCGTAGCCGTCTTCGTCTGGGTCTTCTTCTTCTTCTTCTAGTTCTTGAAGCCATGAGCGCGCAAAGACGTCGAAGGAGAGTTTGCGAGCGTCCTTGAATGTCCTTGGGGCGCACTGAACTTCTCTCTTGTCCGCGCGACTCATACATATTCTTTTTCTTCGCGACGCCATGCACAAGCATCAACAACGAGCGATTGCTTGGGCCTTTTATCATTATTATTATTACGAGTATTTTGTTTGCCTTCCCATCATCTGCACTCAAACTCAAAATGTATTCCAATCCAAACGATCCTCATCATCATGCGTTATCATGCGCTTTGTTGGCGCACATCAACGCGCATTTCGCGATCGTTTTATTAGGTAGCACCAACGGCGTTGTAGATTTATCGGAAATTGCTCGATAATCTAATATTTGCAAGGCATATTGCGGTGGAAATTGCATTCATTCAATGCACTTACGTCGATGCATTTGATGCGCAAATGCGAATGCCAATGGATGCATGAGAACGAAGAAGATTTCTAAGGTTGACTGCATAAAGCGTGGAAAAGTGGTGAAAAAATACGCAGTGTATTGGTTCTGCTTCCTTCGCCAATTCGACGTGCAACTCATATAGAGATGGATTGATTTCAAATCTGCTTTTCACGTTGATTAATTATACATGGCTGACCATACTCGATGGCTCCTTTGAAATATATTTATTTATTATCCGCACCGCAATCAATATTACATTGTGGCAATGTGCGCGCATTCGCGTTTCTCAATTACAGAGAGCCGTAGTTTGCTCGCTGATAAGACCAAGATGCTGCTAGCTAATAATCATTGCAATCGAATTCTGCAGGAAGTACACATTGATGCGCCAATACATTGCGCAATTGCTTTACAAAATAGAATTTCATTTTACAGTATAATAAAGATAAAAATGCATTTTTATTGTTGTTTTTTTCAATTTTCCTATAAAATTAAAATTTGCAAACGATTTGAATGGGAAGTGCAACAAGCGCACATTTTGTGGTAGGAATGCATGGCGAAGGAGACGCGACTAGACCAGGAAGTCGTATAATGCTGTCGAGTGGCAGGAATTCTTCGCGCAACGCATATTAATATCGTAATTTATGTAATCATAACACCTACGTTTTATAGTCACGCTCAAATGGGCCTTGCATAGTCTTCGCTTAATTTATTTCGCTCGTCGCTCGCGTTCGCGTTGTTCTTGTACTTGAACGTCCTTTGCACTGCATCTGAATGCACTCCACCTTGGCACTGCTCCTTTTTGCATTTTATTGCCAACTCATTTGCGTTGCAGCGCATTGCATTGCGCCACAGTGCATACGCATAACCACGCAGAAAAGACGCAATTTGTGTGCGTTCGACTCAATCGATAAAAGCCGTTGGATAATTGGCAGGATAGTAAAACGCGGATGACAGATTTGCATCGGAGCGTTTTCAAAAAACGTCCCAGGCACGCACCAACTTCTTGTCCAGCGAGCAGCGACTTGCATTATAGAGTTATTTCACTATTTTATAGCCGAATGCAGGTAGAAGGAGGCGCAATTAAAATTGAAATCACGTTCAGTGATCACTGTTATTAAATGTAATTCAGACTGCACCGGCGTCGCTATAGTTGAGATGTACATTTTGAAGATCAGCCTACAACGTTCATATTTATTTGCTGTAACTCCCTAAGTAACTCCGTAATGCATTCCGGTCATATCTTGAAGTATCTTAAATAAGACAAAATATAATATAAGTGCTGCGCTTCTTAAGCTTTTCAAGCTTCTGGGAACATTGGATAGACGTCGCTATATGTTTAAGAGTTTCATTTTTTCTTACAGTGCAGGTTTCTTTCTTTCTTTCTTACTTTCTTGATATCTTGGAAATTCTAATGTGACATAAAGAATGTGTATTAATGATGATGTTATTTATCATTTTAATGCTGATTTTTATTTAGCCTCGTAGCGTTCTTTTGAAATATCTGAACGAGTTCCAGCAACTTCATTAAGACATGGATTTTTTAACCTTTATCGACCTTTTTATAGCTCTTTTACACATAATACTTCCCTATCAATGATGCGCATTGTACTATACAACTGTTTGTTATAGTTGCGTGCAACCTGAAATATTCCTTGCCTACCAATAATGAACTTGAATAAATTTACAATCATTATTTAAATAAATTATACGCAGTGACTTGAACACAAACACACTTAATAATAGACTGAAACTAATTGAAATTAATTTATCATCAGTTAGCATCTCCAAGATAATTTTTACTGCTGAAGAGTAAATTTTAATCAAACCGAAGATGTATAAACTCCCAAAAGAATTAACATGCGTAAGTGCATGCAAGAGCACGCATTAATTGAGTCATTATTTCAGGCAACGAGCGCGCGTTCTTACTTTGATTATATTATAATTGACTTCTCAAAAACTAATCTAATCACTTCAAGCTACCGAAATATACTTTGGATGCTTAATGATGTAGAAAATCGAATAGTTCTTGAGAATATATGTAAGTATATATTCTAGAAATATTTTTATGTTTAAATGGTAATTAGAGTTAATTATACCCTTTAAACACTGGCAAGAGTTGTTTGCGTATTAATAATCAATTAAACTCGTCCAGCTGGAAACTTAATGCCAGAGATGCAGCCTACACTAAAGCTATGCAAAAAGCCAATAAGAATGTTTGCTGATATGTGGTTTCAAGTGGCATTAAACATGACTTTTAAGCAGTTATGCTGTCTATGTTTAGATATGCCAAACATATTTTAAAACTAGTCTTGGACTGACCTTAAACCACCTAATTTTCCGCAATGTAAATGCTTGTTAATTAATTGTCTGTCTACAATATTAATTCACAATGACCGGTCGTTTACGTGCAACATCCGCTGGTAATGAGAAGACAAAAGAGTCTGTCCTTGTGTAGCATGTGCAGTGCTTTCGTATCATCATCGTTTACGTTTACCTCTTTACAGTAAAACGCTATAAAGAGGCGACATCGTGACATTGAAAACACGGCAACACGGGTATATTGAAAAGAAAAAATGTGTCATTCTGTCTCAAGAGCTTGGAATTTCTATCTGATTCTAGAAATGAGTAGGTGAAGTGGTTTTCGCGTGTGACAACATGACTTTTGCCAACTTTCATTTAGTATTGGAAACATTTTCTCAATTCGTGGTTGTGAGTCATGATAAACTGCTATTTTGGCAACGCATATTTAATAATTTATGAAGTCATGCCAAAAAAGATTAATTTCATTTTAATTTACCGTTCTAACGTTGTCAACGTGCTTAATAACAATGATTAATTTATTTAAGGTTTGCACAATGACATTACTTCTAATTATGAAGTATGAATGAACGAGGAGGATGACGTGAACACAAAACCATTGTGTAAAAATAAAATAAACTTGAAGAAAGTCAAATTGCGGGGGCATATTTGTGACTGGGAAACCACGCAAAATATTTAATTGCGGTTTTCTGAACGAAGCACGTTCATCTCCAAGTATAGCCATGTAACGTAATCGCGGCGCAGCACTCGCGATGCATACGCGAGAAGTTAAATAATATTGTGTAATTGTTTGTTGATGCTCCATCAAAAAATCAGATAGCAAGACAGCGCATGAGTATTTATTAATCATTATGCGCGATCTATTATTAGCCATGCGTCGCTGAAACTCCTTGTTCCTTGTTGGTTTCCTCTCTTGCATGTTCTTTATTTGACTGTGTGTGTGTTTTGTTGCACTTGAATTTGTTGCATGGTTTCTTCGACGCAACATCATAAATTACGCATTGTGTTTTCATTTCGTAGGTTTCGTATCGCATTCAACAAAATTGTAAAATTGCATTTTATCTGCAAACCTTTCTTGCAAGGATCTGTCTTGATATGCCTTATTGGCGCCCACAACATTTGAATTTATATAGATATTTATTCATGAACAAACAAGTTGACCATTGAAACCATAGATTACGTTGTGATGTGATAATTTTATTTGATATTTGACTGAATTATTTTAATTTCATCGTTTAGGTCTGGCAGTTCCGCCTTCAAGAAAACAAAGGTTTCTTTAATCTGATGAAGGGGTAAACACAGATAGAAACATTTTTCTACATCAATGGTTTTTGTCCTATTGTTTTCCTTATCATTATTTTCAAGTACGCAAAAACACTTCCACTAACAACTTGGAGTATAATTTATATTATTTTCAACATTTCAAGATTAGACGAAACATTCCTAGTGCATTTTTATGTCGAGTCGAAGATTTCTCAAATTCTTCCTGTTTCTCTATCGACTGAACTTGAAGACAATAAATTTAAAACTTCAATTATTTCCAGTTGATAAATAAATTCAATGTAATGCTCAATGGAATTGTATTTTTCAATTTGAAGTAAAGTGGAAAGAAAGTAAAAGTATGTTTGTTGGCCCACGCTGAAATCACTCACACGTTGTGAATGCAAAAACAGGATTCGAGAACGCTGTTGGTGATGTGAGTTGATGTATTTGGAGATGGTTGTGGGTGAACTAAAAAACTCACTTACAAAACACGTACTTATTCTTGTTTCGCTTTTTCTTTCACTTTAACAAGGTCACCAGAATGGCGATGTCTTATCACAGAGACGACAGAATAAGCCAAAAACTCAGTTAGTATCTTTAGATTCTCGTCATTACAAGAAATAAATTACCGAGTTTTAACGTACAACACGTCTTTGAATTCAAAACTTTCAATGACATGACATATGCATTTAAGTGACAAACCCCTCATTAACAATATAAAACACTTAATAGCCGACTCTTTTTCAGAAACAATGGCATTACACATAATATAAACATTGTGTATTCAAAATGTGAGACTCCCTTGAGTCGAAATATTTGACATTGTCTTCGTTACCTACACAAAGCGTTGTTGAAACATACCATTTCATTTCATTTCGTTTCGTTTCGACGCCAACAAACATCTCAATGCAATAAAAAATAATCAATCAAGTCTTCGTCCCACAATCGTAATGTGTATCACATTACACGTTCAATGACAAATCTTTGAATATCGTATTCGTTGGCCATGTAGAACGTCCTGTGGAATCGACAAAGTTTTATAAAAGGGAATTATTTTCAAACAAAGAAATTCTTATAAGTTCAATACGACTCAAGGTACATATGCAAGAAGGTATTCTTCTTTTTCTTCACATGCTCTTGCTACGTACAGAGATAGACGAGTGCGCTCATAAAATGTCCTGCTGCATCTTGATATTGAGATGGTTCGCATATGCAGGCTGCTGGCTAGCGAACATCTTCAGTATAGCAATGCCTAGCAATGCCTGCTGCATGCTTGCCATTGTTGGTCTCTTAATACAGAAAGGCAGTTCGCTTTAACGTCCACGTCGGTGTGCATTACTGGTTGGCCATTCTTTAATGTTTATGAGATGCGAATTTAATGCGTTAAATTCATATTATACACGGCTGAGTTCTAAGTGTTGCTTTTTCATTAGTACTATTTTTCTAAATATACCTACATCTTGATAGAATCTAACAAATTAATAATTACAAAGATTTCATGAAGAGATATCATACATACAAGTCCTTAGAAACCTAAATGTAAAACAGGTAAGTATATGAAATAAGAGAAGCAAAAGAAAATTGAAGAAGTCCTTCGAGTGACATGTAATGACGCATTGAAATATGCTCCTGTCAGATAGTTTATAACCCATTCAAATCAGCACTAGTAAGAGAAAAACGGCGTTCTATTGTCGCAAAGAGCCGAAAAGAGAGAAGACAACGCAGAGTCGGGACTGATCCTGCGGTATGCTCCTACAATGATGCACAATTACATTACAACGTCGCTTTATTATTTATATATGATGACGATTAACTGAACGTATTGTGCATGTTAAACATAATGAACGAATCAATCAACTCACAAATATGTGACTTGCATTATTACCCCCTGTGACTGGTATGCCAGCACCACGTACGAGTATATTTTACTTGCAAATAATATTTATTAATGTTATTTTTATTGATTACCACTAAGAGTACATACTTCATAGTCTGATATGTGCTGTCATTGCTGACTCAATGAATTACTTAGATGTGTTTGGAATCAAGTTTATCGACAGTTATTTGCTGTATCCCATTACCACATATGGTAGCAATATTATTTGTCATCTTTATTGTATGGTTGAAGTATGAATGTATCAAAAGACAATTATCGCGAATAGACAGGCACATTTGCGCCGATCATAATAGGGTAGCGGCAATTGCAAACTGATGATGCGAACTGAAGTGCAGAACAGAAGAGAAAGGATTTATAACAGTAAACGAAACTTTTTCGCGTCCCATCGAACTCGATCAATAACCTTCCTTAATTGAACCAGTTTCAGTCAGCCCGCGCAGTAGGTAATCGCTTTACCATCGGGTAATTTATCGACTTGAAATCTGACTTCGTCTTATTGTTAGTTAAAATTTCATCTATTTTATCAGCATAAAAACAATAGAAAACATGATGAAAATTAGTGCACACTTTGTACAATTCTTTAATTAATGAACTCCTCTCACAATTGCCGTGCATCATTAATTTTTACAATGTAATTACAAGAATCATGAAAAGAATGACATTAGCATTGTTTAAGTGGCTTTGTTATTGGCGATGGCAAGGATTGCATGGAACAATATTTGTTGGACTTGAGCCATTTATCACGGAAGAATGGTAGATAATGACGCCATCATTCACAATACTTTGTATCAGCGCTGCTCGTCACTTCCTTATTACTGGAAAATTTATAAGATCTGATCGAATGCGTGGCAGTGCTTGGAGTGGTGCGTCTTCAGGCGGAGGAGAGCAAATGACGAGTGCGTTTGGGCTCGTTCGCCAGTGCACGTCCTGCACATGCATTACATAATATCCCCGACTCGCACTCAACCTAAACGATTATTTTATCTAAATTAGCGCAATAGTTTATCCAAGTACGCCGCAACACCATTCTGTTGTGTAACAAATGCTACCACAGCGCAGCGCGGAGATAATAAATATGGAGCATTTACTTGAAGGATAAGTGCGATCATTGCGGAAACGGTGCTTGATGAGGCAAATCAATGTTATTAATATTCGACTTCCAGGCGAGACCCATTTGTGTTATTGTTTATGATGATTAACCCGTAGTTACAGCTGCTGATTGCCAGTAATTATATAATTTTCTGTACGTAGATAAGTGCAATTAGAATTGCATAGAAACAAATGCAGTTCGCTTGATTAAACTCCACAAGATCAACAATAAAATACCGATATGCAGTGGAATTGGAAAGAAATCGTTGGGACGTTTTAAAACCTAATAAAATGTAATACTGAAATAAATTACCATGACGCACGCAGATTAGCATATCAGCGATAGATGCACGCAGGATGGGCAGGGAAGATGCAGTGCAGTCATGTGCATGGATAATAAAATCCTTCTTCAATCTTGTCATTGCAGAATAGACTTACGCCGATCTTCCTGTCGTTTTGTTCGCTTCGTATTGGATTGGATTACGGTTACGTTATACGCAAACAAGAAATCGCCAAGATTCTTAGAATACGTCCTAAGTCCAATCCTTTCGCTTCATTTCTTGAGAAGTTAATGAACTAAAAGTTTTGCATCACCGACGTGTTGTTTTTTCTGTCAGGATAAATTTATTCTCCGTAATTACATCAGCATTAGCACGTACTGATTATTCCGAATAAAGTTGGAATAAATGCTAGTCTCCATCTTGTAACGTTCTTATTTTGTTCCAGTTTTCAGAAAGCGTATGCGTGCTTACGTTCGATATCAATTAAAGGGTAATTGCATTCGTGATTTTTCTACAGATTCTGCAGCGCAAACACAAGTGCACTGCGGAAAAATAAAAATCAACGTGCAAATAGTCCGAGAAGTCGGTCTAAATAAAATAACCACAAATGATATAAATTAAAGTCAAGTGAAACCGAGCGAAGACAAAAACGAGCAAGAACATGGATGAAAAAAGTCTGATATGAATGAAGGCGAGCGCAACTTCATCTTCATCTTTATCACCGCCAGTGGCATCGAGCGCCGCCGTTCTGGCTGCAGATTCTCGAATCTTGCCATAAATGTATTTATAAATTAACGTCGGAACGCATCAAACGTTTCACGCATTGATTAATCTCGTTAATTAATCGTAATATTCATAATTGCAACGTTGTCCCATGCGTCTTGATTATACTTTAAGACTTGTTTATCAATACGTTATTAATGTTTAAATTACGAGTGTCATTTTATTGCTTCCACTTTAGTCTACTAGATACGATATTCCATAGCCTATCCCCGAGAGCAATCTGTAATCGATCATATAAATTATGATATATTCAGAGTAAAAATTATTTTTTGTCAGGCGGTTAGCGTTATCGCCCATCTTAAGATTTATCTCCGGTATTAAAGTAACAATGAGTAGCAGGTTTAATTAAAGCTGTAAAATGCTGACGTAGGTGGCCTCTTGTTGTTGAAATAGTTTGGATACAAGATTTCTACTAACTACTGGACATTAAAGAGGCTTAAACGCTTCGGTAACACATCACCGGTGGACAATCCTGTCCGGATTAAATCTGATGTCTGCATATAGATCACTTGAACGTCTCGATCAATCATAACGAGTTTATAATTTCGAGTCGTAGATGTGGGCACCTCTAACAAATTACATGCTGGTCCAAATGGAGCACAATAATAATTTAGATTGATTTGGATGTAAGTACACACTTCAGTCATGCTTTTTATTGCAATTATCCTTCATTTCACTAGCAAGTAGACGCAGTATCATAGCCGCGGAGTGTATTTGAGCTGTGATAAAAAATGATCCCTGTATTCATCTTGCCATTATTAGACCGCATATTTTACGCGTTTTGCTCATGTTCTAGATGCAGCTCGCACATTGACCCATATCAACGTCGAAGAAGTTATTTGTCTGCGACGTCTAACTTTTACGACGCTGACGTCGAGTAAACTAGCAGGATGCTGAGGACGATCAAACGCGGCCTCTAATGGCATCGAGAAAAATGATTAATTGCCACAATTTGCGTTTTTCTGCGCTAAAACCACGGCTGGAACTGACCCTCTTAATAATTAGCGAGCCACATGATTGGCTCACATTTTCAGCGGTACGCAGCGCATCATCAGCGGCATCGTTGTCCTTTCGCGGTGCTTTATTTTCCACCAGTTGCTGCATGCACGTGTGTGCATTGCTTTGCTTTAATCTTCTGCCCGCGAAGGGAACGCAGTATGGTAATTATAATTTGTTGATTCGCATCGTTCTCTCAGCGCGCCGCTCTTGTGACCTTTTAGCGATGCAACCGACCGTCGCGATAAAAAAGACCTCGGCTTCACTGCACTGTAAGTACTAGTTTACTGTACAGGATGTCAAATCTACAGTAATATCCTTTTGATTTGCTCTTAAATACAATAAACATACATGTTTATATCCCAACTCCCGATTGCATTTGATTATTAGAAAAAGGTAATTAAACAGCGTCATTATTTTAATTAATTATTTTCCCAAGCTGGAACCAAAGAACAACTAACTGTAGCAAGGGTAAAATTGTAACTTTTTCGTTGTCGTCTTCGTCTTCTTCTTGTTCTTCTTGTTTTACTTCTGCGTACTACTCGCCGGTTGTTGTCGGTTTCGTTACCGGTAGAGATTATTTCGATCTTGCTGGCCGCGCTTCGTCCTTGCCAGCCAACCAAGGCCGTGCACCGTCATTAAAAACAATATAGACGACCTAAATGCTTGCGCCAATTGATCGATAGCAGCGTTTTGATATCTTCTTGCGCTGATTCTGCGCTTCTTTTGCGCGCCGAGTGGTACTTTTGCGGCGGCACACAATGCGCGTCTTCGTGTCCGTTGGCATACCGCAAGCGTAATTATCAATGCGAATCTCTGGTATTATGACCATTGGGCGATTACTATTGTTGCTGCAATGCTCCCGTTTTACAACCGCTTTGTCTGACCGCACACACAATAAATAAATATCACGCACTGGTTTAATGCTAAGAGGATAAACACGATTGCTCTCCACACGCATCAACAATAACACGTCTGATGCTCGATGCATTGATGCATTGATGCAGGTTTTTATTGCTTGATATTAAGAGTGAATTGCATGTATTTGCATTGAAATTCGTAGAATACCCATTGATTGTTGGCTTATTTAAATAACAACAATTGGTAATTTCAGAGTGGCTATTAGCTTGCTGCACAAAGCGTACGAACGTGTGCCGTCCAAGGACTGGTTTAAATTGGCGCTGATCGAACCAACGAACGATGGAACATCATCAATAAAGCAAACAAACATGAATATGTGAGCATACATACGTAAACGAATCGCATTGCAAGCTGATTTGCAAATCGCTAGACGTTCAAAAGAAGATGATTAATGAGCGTTGCTTTTGCATGAGTGAATATTCTTAAAATAATGAACCACGTAAATGGTGAATAACTTTACGTCAAATATTAAACATTACTATAAATAGGAGTTACAGAATCCAATGTTAAAAAATTGTTTCTGTCATTATAACAATAATAGTTTGTGCGTGTGGTTCAAAGTATAAAATTTACGCTGCATGTATATTTAGTTTAGCATAGAAGAAAGAATTAAAGTAAATTTTATCCTTAAAGTCGTTTTACGCATGAGTCAAGCAATTTTAAATTTTCATACGACTGTGACATCCCTAGGACTTTTATGACTAACAGCCATTAAAAAATCCCTAAACTGGCGTTTAATTAACATTTGCGCCTATAATGCCTAGATGTGTGCAGGCATTTCTGCTTTTTTAATATGCTAAACCCCCATAAATAATTTTGCGCCCAAAGAGAAGAACAAATGCATGTGCTATGCGCACTTAAAAAATTAATTTGTTTTTTTATTCGTGGTGCGCCTAAACGACGCAAACGTTTGTGCCACACAGCCAGTGAGTCGTAATTGTTGGATGCATACACGCAGCATGATAAATATTTATGAATTTTCTATATAATGTGCACAATTAGGCAACGTGAAAGTGAATAATTAATGAATAATAATTGAAAATGCCATTTTCCTTTATACCATGCACGTACTCCTAATTTAATTACAAAATGTTTACAGCATTCAAAAATCATTTAAACTATTCTCCGAATTAGGAACAGGAAGAAATATGAAATTTCATTTCAATATTTCAGATTTCTTAATACCGAAAGCCTATCTCCAGTGAAATAATTACATTAAACTTGCATCTAAAGAATATTAAAATGCAATAAAAAATTTACACCGCTATCGTATGTCTTTTATATCTTCGTTTTTCGTTGACTAGATGAAGCCACCTAGCATTTAATCTCACTATCAATAAAACTTTCATAAAGCTAGCTACTAGCGGTAGTTGGCGCAATAGAAATAGATTGAAACTGAAACAATTTCACGCTTGTGTAATAGATATGCAGGAAAGCGCTGATAAATTGCGTTGTTTGTGCAGATTGAGCGGAAAAGGCAGCTGCACCACTCATTTCATCTGATTATAAATGCATTTCTCGTGATTGACCACAGACAAACTGCCATCAGACGTCTTGACGTCCAGCGGATTTTTGCGCAAATGCACCGTTTTTATTCAATTCTAACAGTACTCGCTGTAAGATTCTGTCGGCGAAGGATGATGTAGACATCAACTTCATATAAATACGTACATACATACATATTTGATCAGCGGCCGTATCGCGCTCAATGCACCGGAAAATACTGAATTATCACATTGGTAATTAAATGCAATTTCAATTTGTTTAAGCAGCCAGCACGTTTCTGATCTTTGAATAGTGCACTTTGTAATTATGTGAATGTCTTAAGTGATTTGATCCTTGACTTAAACAAGAATCACAACTGAAAGCGTTTCCAATCCAATGCAAGAAAGAGTATACTTTACCAACAAGCAAGCAGGAGCATTAATAGCAACAATTTTGATCAATCGTACGTGCATCAATTTTAATGAGTGGCGGATGTTAAAGCGCCGCTATGCAAGGCGTCATCAAAGGTAGAAAAGTTGTGAACAAATCACCTGGACGCACACACATCGCAATGGCAAACAAACAGGACTGCGTGATTCCTCATCACTTATTTTTCGTCCATCACATGCCTGCGCATTAAATCCGTCGTTATAACAGTTTTGATACTAATCTTCTCATTACTCATGCCACTTTCGAGAGTCAGTCAGTCATCAGCATACGGAAACATTAAGAGAAGCATTGAAATGAAGAGACTAAAGAACGAACGAACGCACTTGCATTCACACACCTTTACACAGCTTTATTTCCCATTGTTATATGCTCCTTGAAACTCCTTGAATCTTAATAACAAATAAAATATAAAATACCAAATTTAAATGAGAAATATACGTAAAAATATGCTTGTAATTCATCTTCGTTTCCGGTTACAGTGGGAAGTTTGATGCACAGCAGGCTCTGATTGGTAATGCGCTGCTAATTATTAATTAAATTCTGAAGAAATTCATTACCTGCAAGGCAAGAACCTGCGCCAGTTACTAAGTACGAAGCTATAACAACTTTACCATGTAATATAATGCCTTGGCATAGGAAAGCAAAAGCATAAAATTCAATAATTTCCTGCTGTTTTCGACTTTTTTCCAGCTTTGCAAAACTCTTTAAGCGCTCAATTGCTTAGTGGTGGATTCCCAATGGTCGAACAGTAAATCATATTATGGTCGGTAAGATAGTAATTTTGAAAATTTTGACATGTTTATGAGCATGATGCTGTTACGCCGACAATAAATACAATTTGCCGGCTTTAATTACAGGCGTAACGAGCAGAAAACGCTTCACAGGCACGATCTGTACGTGGTCGCGACGCAAACGTGCATGCTGTTCACATTTTCTTGGCGCATTATTATCGAAAACCAACTCATATGCATTTTTGCGCACATTATATGACTTTTAGCAGATTACACAAAGAATTTGAAGTGAAACTCTCATAGTTTTCTCTTCGCGTTGCGTTGAGTTCGCGATTTCATTGCAGTTCTTCCTCGAAATAATGACATTAACTGTGACAATAAACTTTATTACGTCTTTTAGTTGCGCCGCCAATTTGACAAGACCTCTCCGTGTCTTGGTCAAGATTTATTTAAAGACTTTTTAATTAATAGCATTTTTCTGAACTACTAGCCAGGTAGTGCATATCTTTGTGGATGATTGCACAAACTAAACGTAGCAAACAAAAAACACAGATAGGACATCGCACATAAAATGAAATTGCATTTAATTAATTGCAAATATAAACAACGTTCATAAATGCAATCACGCATAAAATTAAAACTGCATTTGTAAATTCAGGCAAGAGATGCATTGATGTTGATTAGAACCCATAAATTTCATCAGTATTTGCAATTCATGATTCGCAATTATTATTTACTCATTTCAAACGCGTCGTCGTGGTCGTGAATGTGCGTACAATTAGCTGAAATTCATGAATGCGTGGCAGCGAGCAGTCAACCTGCAACGAAAATAAAATAAACTCGAGCATCGGCCGAAGGAGGAAGCGCTGCTTTTCTAATTGAATGGAACTAATGGAAGTCAAGGTGAGTGTTAATGTATCAATAACCAGAATTCGTGGCATGGCCAGGTCTCATCTCATTTCGTCTGAATGAATTTACTACTATTGACATTTTTCGGTCTTATCTAAATGAAGTAATTATTTAAGGAATCACGATGCCAGCCAGTGCTGGGCTAGCGCCAGCAGCAGCATCCTACACGCATCCAGCCTCTAATGATATCGAAAGCCATTAACAAACTAATCGAAACAAAAAGTAATTTGTCGTGGAATTAGTTGGACGATGCCCGTTTAAGTCACCTACCAGTCTTCCTCCGTGTATTTCTTAATGGATTACAAGACTCTTGGATCATGTTCGACATTGTTCGTCCTAACGAACTACAAGCTCACGATTTTAATGAAAATCTTTAATTATCTACAGTCATAAAATGGAGAATTTCTAATATTCCTAATTTATTTAATTATTTCTCAAATAGATTCTTTAAAATTAAAATGTTTGTTACAGTGACTAAACTTTAGCATGTAAGAAACTAGTGGGTGTTTTGCTAATAAAAATCTACCCACAACTAACTCAAGAACAAATATAATATCCATATACTAAATGTCAATAAATTATTTCCCAACAAATTCACAATTATTAATTTATCTGCCATTAATTTCTCAAAAATTGCGTAATTGATTTTGAATAAGGATTGTTCAAGTGCAATCCTGGTTTATGATCTTCATTAAACAGCTGAAAGTAATTATAAAGCTTAGATGGAGATTGGAGTAGACTTCCTGCCAACGCTAAAATTCTTTTATCTTGCCTTTTTTCACGCGCCGTACGAGGCTCTCCAGCTTGATGAGCAATTGAATCTATTGATGAGGCGTCTTTGTTGGGTGTTTCGGGCCGATTGTCCGTTGACCATCTACACGATCATGCTTTTTAATAGAACTTGGAGTAAATTATACTTATGAGCCACACATTGCTCACATTGCTTCGGTGCAACCACACGAACTTGCATTATTTATTGTGCTTCGTAATTCAAGCAAAGCAAAGCAAACTTTCTCCTACCCAAAATGATTCAACACAGACCGGCAGGCTCTAGTCTCTTGTTGATTAAAATTAATGCAAAGACTTTGGAAGCTATTTATGAACAATTAAATGTAATTGTATTTCAGAGTGCACCGAATGCGCTGCAACGAGCAACTCAATCAGAGTGGTATCGCTGCAGGAACACCCAGCTTGAGCCAAATTAACTATAAAAGTATATCTCTTCTATCGTTAAGCGATACTTATGCTCAATTATTTTATAGTTTTAGATGAAATTTTATCGTTTTATAATATGGCTATTGACGTCCTGCGAGGCAGTATAAAAAGTACGATATAACTCATCGATGTGTTGATTCTAAACGTGTAATTAGCAAGCCGTTTAAAATTATTCAGAAACTCAAGCTTAAGTAACTTTTTATAACATAACGTTACTTGTCTAGATAAAATAAAGGTGAACTATGATAAAAATCTAAAAGAAACAGGATACAAGCAATTATTTGACTTTTCAAGTTTGATAAAGTTTTTCCGATGTGTGACTGGTTGCGGTGCACGCAAGTAAGTCTCACCTTATTTACGTGGAACACCGCGACGAAGGCATACCATCAAGTGCTGCAGGTAGATGCAGCTAGCGAAAAACTACGTCTACGAAAGATAGAATTCGTTTGAGCTGCGGTTTGCAAAGTTGCGCTGGGCATGCGACCGCAACGCAGCGCGAAGCAACAGCATCGCGGTCGAGTAGAGGAGCCGGAGCCGTCCCGCGGTGGAAGCGCGTGAGCGTAGCGTAGTCCTCGCGGCGCGAATGTTGAAGAGAAAGAGCGCGCGCGAGAACGGTGGTCTCTCGAGAGAGAATCGAAGTGTGGGACCAATCCGGTGTAGTGGCTTCATGGTCGGCTCGAGCTAAGACGGCTTACTTCTTTGACTTAACAGTCTAGTAGAAGACTTTGAGTGAGTAGCTAGTACCCTAGTTCAAAGTGGAGAGATAGGGGCACGAAAAGCCCTGGCAATATTCAGCCATGGCGACTGGTAAGTCACACAAAACTTCAACGCAAACTAACACGCAAACCCCTGTCCCGCATTTTCAAAATCCTTACTCATCCTGGCATTTCCTCGGCCTCGGCGAATGCAACTTAAACTCAAAGTGCAAGGCAAACTAATGATTGGATTATGTTACGAGTGCAAACTTTCAAATCGACAATCACAGTGCTTTTAAACTCGAGTGCTCTAAACTTGACGCTTAATTAAATCAAAGTGCGTGTATGGGATTTTCATCATGACCAATATCTAACATCAAGTAGTTTAGTGAAAAAAGTCGCCATAATGCAGTAAAGAAAACACAAGACAAAACGTCCAAGTCCAAGATTTGCGCGCCAGCATATGGCAGCGAAGAGATGCTGGCTGGCTGTGAGAGAGAAAACGACCTAAATTCGATTTCGCATATGCACATGCACAGAACGTTCACAATCATCGCAACAATCGCAACGTAACCCATTTGAATCTGGTTCACAGCCCAGCCGCCAAGAGATACAACCGACTCGAACCAGCATGGATGCGAGTCTGCACTTTATCAACGTTGTACTAACCATGAACGTCATCAATAAACAAACTGCAGTGCGTTACTGTGTATAGCAAGTGGATTACATTTACTCTTTCTAAACCAATATGTGACAAACGAGACGATGTGATAAAATCATGCAACCATGAAGGCCAACCAATATACCTGTCTCTAATGTCGCTCCTCAGCCAGCTCGATTACATCCAGTCGCGATCATTATGTTCTTTCTAACCCAACTCGACTTTTTCGTATTTTTTAATTATATGTATGTACGTACGTACGCATGTGAAGAGAGTAGCGTGAAAGAAGCGTGGCGTTTGGCGTCTCCAGGCAGACGCATTAGAATGAATTAAGTAATCAATATTTATTAAGCGCACACCGATTCATTCAAAAGTTATTTCTGCTTACACAGCGTAAATAACTAATTTACCATTTATTCAAGTCATTAGAATAATAGTTTACGTAAAATTTAATGCAATATAAATAGAGAAAACTTTAAAACTTGGGAGACCCCAATGCGCCACAAGCGAGTAACCCAGAAACTTCAATGCACCAAACGCGAGTAACCCGGTGATTTCGGCAAGGAGATAAATCGTAACACAAAATCAAAATTGATTTATTCAATAAATTATTAACACACTATATAATTTGCATAAATTTCACAAACATTTTCTTGGAATAAAGCAGCTTAGAAGCATACAACCACAAATACTTTCCCAGCAGGCGCTAATTTATTCGCAGCACAAAAAGAAAAGACTCTACTGACGTGCATTTTTTCTTTTGCGATATTCAAATGTGCTGGGAATTTACTAGCCAGCAAATCAGACAGCATAACATACAATTCTGACAGATAACGCTTTATCTTCTTTGTTAGCATCTGCAATGGATCATTCCTGCAAGGTACTCGTGCGCGTATGATGGAAGGCAACTGTTTTCTCCGAAAAAGGATTAAATCTAAGAAATTATTGCATTATCAGCACGCGTATCTACGCGAAAACTGTCATTCTATGTGATTTATGCCAGCCAGCGTTGCATTTATACGCCACCCAAAGAAAAACTGCTTTATTTCGAAACTGCAATGAATGGAATGCTCAGGAAAATTGTTTTACAAAAATAACATCTTACGCCTATCGTCGTAAAGTCTAATGTGAAATTAATGTCGGAGGCAACATTCCAAAATTATGACATTATAAGCTCTATTTCTGACTACTGAGAACATCTTCGTTGAGCAGCTAATTAACGTTTTCCAAAGGCGTTTTTTAAATTAATAATTTAATATTAATTATAAATTAATTCCACAATTCATCAAACGGTTTTCTTACACGCAAGAATGCGTATTTATATTTGTTATGTAATTTTATTTACGTTTCTTCGTTGAGAACCAGTAAAGGAATTTATTTTGACTCATAGCGATCCACGAAGATTCGCATACGCTTGCGTTACATTGCGGTGAGACGGAATCATTAAACCGGGACTTGTTGATTATTGGCCGTGCGGTCTGCGTATATAAATTCGTCTGCTTCCTGATCTTGTTCAACAACGAAACCGAGAGGTATGCTTGTTATGCCGCAGCACAAAGCCGTCCGGTCCGTAAAAGGAAATAAAAATGTGAACACATACTGATGAAGCTGATGATGATGTGCCGAGCATATGGGACCTAAATTTAGC
>NBZA01000574.1:6201-34750 GCA_003054995.1 Aleochara bilineata
CCAAGTCAAAGTCAGATACAGGAAACAATTACGCATACCTACCTACCTTCCATACGCGAACGTAGATTATGGGTTTGATATTAGCCATTGAAAGGTATACGTTGCAAAGGTCAGTGCCTAGCATTGCCGGCAATTCGCGGAGGCTCGACGATGTGATGCGCCAGAGCCTGGGCCAGCAAACACAGCAGCTCAAGCTGAAGCTTGTCTTGCTTGCCCACGGGACCGGTTTGTGATTTATTGCACTTTTTTATCGTATCGCGCCGACTTGCGCCTCGCCGCCGCAACGCACGCTGAAAATCCGCGCGCGCACCTTGAAATATTTCGCTAATGAAATTCAATTTGCAAAATCTCAGGAAACTGCTCTCTGAGTCATTGTCAGATTCTTATATAATCTTAATATTATACCTGAATCAATGCTGGTACCGCTCTGCTCTCGTGTGCTTGGTGGATTTAGTGGAGCAATGAACGGTTTTTGGATTCCACGCTACTGGAGGAGAATCTTCATGGTATGGTCTGGTCTGAAAAAGCATTCGTTCGATCGTCGCATTCGAAGTGTCGTGTTTGCATTGAACTCCAAACGAGTTGACTGCTGGTTGCAGTCGAAGTCGCGTCTCGGCCAGCGATTGCCGAAAGCAAATGCCATAACTTTTCTGCATTTCTCGTTCGCAATTATGCAAAGTGCCGGCAAGCAGGCCAAAGGAAAGGCGAAGGAAGGAAGACACCATATAATGCGATACAAGAAAAGAAAAAGAAAAGAAGAAGACGAGGCTTTACGCTTTGTTGCATGCGTGCACATCATAGGTACCATCAGTTGTTACTTCTTCTGTTCCTGTGACGGGGACAAAATGGATAATACGGAAATGTTTGTTTATTTGACGCTCTGCACTTACATAATTAATGCCTCATTGTAATGTAACGCAGCAGAGCAGAACGTTAAGAATTTAAATTATATTTTTAATACGGAAATTATTTAACTTATTCGTTGTGTGCGTTGATTGTTTTGATAATTAGTTCATAGAGTAATTAAACATATGCACATATGTACATCTGTTTTTTGCATTTGTTACCAACACTAAATTAAATTAAATTAATTCGGGAAAGTAGAATTGAGTGGAAGCAATTTGCAAGTTTTTGAGCGGAATTATGCGCCACCTACGCACTTGGCAAATATTTATACACTGATCGCCTTAAGAAAGTGAAATGCAGTCTTGAATCGGCCGTGCTGGGCTGGAATTGGGCCTCGCAGATGAATATTATCGGCGAGCAGGCAGCATGTCCGTCGCGCAGTCAATTTAAATTTATATTTGATTTCGCCTCGCGCATTTCCACTTTGCAAATCATGCACTTTGTATACGCACAAGTCAAGTCAAGTCGGAGCTGAAGCACGCATGTGTTGTGTTCCCTTGTGTAGTCGTAAATATTATTTGAGCACCGGAGCTCTGTCTGCTCTGCAGAGTGAAAATGCAGAAATGCCAGCCAGGCCAACGAGCATACTGTAATAGCGCACGCAGAATAATCACATCGCGTCGACGCATTAATTAAATATTAGTGCACGTTGAGTGAAATATTATGCTCTTGCTTGCGCTTGCTCTGAATGTTGAGTATGTACATACGTTTAAGCTTTAACTATAATAACACTTAATAATGACTGAATTAATAGATGAAGGAGAGAATTCTTTGAATATTTGTTTAAACAGTTTCAATATCAATAAAATCAACATACACAAAAAGCCAAACCAAACCGGATTTAAACAAGAGAACGACATTTATAATTATTCTAGTGGCTGGTTTCTTGCAGGAAGTCATAGATTATAATAGAAAATATACTCGAGGCAGAAATAATTCATGAAATTATGTACACATGTGTACTTCTTATATTATACGTCTTAAGATTGTTTGATAAATATTAATCAAAAGTAAAGTAAAGTACGTTTTGCCTAGTGTTTGCTTGTTAATATGTGGTCAATTTTACATTAGAAGCCAGACAATATCATTGGAACTTTTACTTCTTCTGGTAAATAAACGAACAAACGGACGATTCATTGACACTAAACTACACTGCGTATGATAAAAAATTACTCATCGTTTCGAGTTTAACGTTCCGTTTTCTGTTGTTATTGTTATTCTATTGTAGTTTAGTTTGATTTCGTTTCGTTCGTTCATTTCTTTGAAAGAACGAACGCATTACACAACAAGAGCAATAGCATTAATGGTAACGGTAACGGGAAGGAAATCGTTTTTCGTCGATTTTTATTTTTATGAGGATAGAAAGTGTTCTCATCACTTTCCACGCATAATAACAAAGCCAAACGCATAAATACCATTCAAGCAGCAGTGAACTAAAGAAACAAAGCACCATAATCTTCAAGTCTCATTGATTTGAATGAGTATTGCTGGCTGCGAGAATTAATTTATGTCTGCTTTACGTATGTACGTTTCTTTAAAAAATAGTTTCGAACTTTAAAATTAATTCAGCTGCATTTTATGCATTTTTAAATGCACATAAAAGTTTATTATCCCCATTTCTTGGCTTTTAGATTTGGTTTGTTAGTTTATTGCCTTTGAGGTTATGAAATTGACAAAATATTTAGATTTAGTGGAAATTAATTGATTCAACGACTAATTAATGTCATTAATGTCGCTTCGTGTGGGCTATAAAATGAATCACGCTTTCATAATCAATGAATATCAATAGTGATTTATCCAGAGGAGCAGAGAAGAGGATTGTTAGCATTGTTGCCTGCACGTCAATTCGCGATGTAGACGTAGAGTTGAAATCTATTAGTGCACGGATCAGCCAGTCAGCAGCCAACTGATATTGGCAATCAGCGTCTTGAATGCCATCGCGTTGCATTGATCGACCACCAATTGACGCGATGCGATGCGACGACCAAGATGTAGCGAATGCCCGGCTATAGAATGGTATGTTATGGCTGCACATGCATTTTATTGCTCGAGATTCCTCGCCCAGATGCTAAATACGTGCATTCAGCGCTCTTAATCATAATAATTTCACATACTCTTCGATTTCTATGCGTGCGCATTGCTCGTACGCACGATCAATGATCTCAGCATCATTATTATCCATCTATGATATTAGAGAGACCATACTCAGACTACAGGGTAACCAAGAATCACTGACTGAAGGAATGTTAATAGTAATAAGTTTAAAGATGAAATATTTGACATTGATCATGAAATTAAATATTTGTCTTGACATAATATGACTCACAGTCAGCTTCTATTTAAATAATATTTAAATAATTCATATTTTTAGAGATTTTGAGGTTAAGTACATGTTTTCACATTGTAAAGGCGCTCCAGTCGACTAGGTTTCTAGAAAGAAACTAATTTGCTATTCTAATAGTTCAAGAGTGGACTTGCAGTTGATTTAGTATTCAAATTGCATACCGAAAGGTAAAACTAAGCAAGTAAATTGAATGCCAATAAAGTATGGCAAGTTTTCCGCGTCTGCGCGCGCCGCCTTTACGTTGGTGGATTGCTTGATAATGTGGGGAATTTTTGGATCGATATTTCGATCAATTCCGCCTACACCCACGTTTCTGACGCACGCACCGCACGCGGATGTCATACCTCTGGTTATGCCAACGGAACGGATTGCCCATTGTATGTGCATTATCAGGAGCAAGTCGAGTTCCTTAGTTCTCGGTTCTTATTAATCGCGTTCATCTGCCTGCTGCTGCTGCCGCCTCATCTTAAGTGAAATTCCACTGAGTTTGCCACTCAACTCAACTCAACTTCACATTCCATGAAAATTGCATGAAGGGTATGGAGTCAGTCGCATGCACGCCGATAGATAGCCATTGCTGGATGCGATGTGATGCATTTTACGTGCCCGCGTCGCAGTCCCACGCATCGCCGTTTTTGTGCCAGCACATAACTGTTCGTCTGTTCGTCGTCGCCAAAGCTAAAGCCATCCTCATCCTCATCGTCGTCGTCATCGGCATTGCCATGCAGTGCAGCAGCCGACATCAATTAGACTTTGCGAAATTTTCCCATGTCGCTATTTGTTTAATAAAGAGCGCGCATACCACGGACAGTCCGCCGGATAATTTCCTTATTTAGCCATTAGGCAGTTACTCAAAAGCTCTCTGCGCGCTCAACTATGAAGATATTCATTCCAAGCTAGCTGTACGTACATATGTAAAAGCATATAACTTATCTACTCGGGGAGAAAACTACTAAGAAATATACCAAGAAAAGTTTCTCAATCAATTTAATTCTGGCTTCCTACTTTATTTTAAATTTCAAAGCGACGAGCGTTACCAAGCTTTAAAACAATCAATTTGTACACGCGTCTTGTAGAAACCGATATTTGATTGCCATTCTAAGTAAATCACAATTTCAGCATGGAAATTACGATCAATTACAAAACAGATTATTGCTTGTTAGTCATAGTTTGTTGTTCTATTGACACACAATAAGTTTTGCCTCCAGATTTTAGTTTATCAACATTTATTGTCTATAAATTGCGCACCTTGTTTACTTAATTATCTCGCAATTGGCAAGCAAAAAGCCGAGGATTTGAACTTTTCATAGAAATCATCGCCGCACGTCGCCTACGAACTTTTACTTACTAACTATACGATAGTCTGGGTCTTCTAGGTCTTGGTCTGTATATCATCGCAAATTATAGTGGTTTTTCTTTATAGTGCAATCCTCCTTACTGATTCCATGCAATTAGCTGGGGAGAAGAGAGATAAGTAAAAGATTATAATGTTGAAATCAGTTGGAGATCTAAGTTGAGCAAATATTGCATTGGTTAGGCTTTCTAATGCTTGAAGTTCACGGGCTAACAAGCCAACAAGTAAATCGCAAAAAAGAGAAAATATTCACTTAATTCTAAGAAAAATTCAAGACAAGACGCTGATGTTTAAGATTCATTAACATTCACAGGTAATGCGAATTAATTTAAGAAATTATACGATTGTTTCTATTTTTCAGACAATAACTGAGTGATTACTCAAGTTACTTAAGTTTTCACACTTTCATTCACTTCTAAGCACTGTGAGATTGCTTCTCTTGATACATTAATAATTAGGAAAGCATAGGTACATATAGGTATGTACATGCCACTTTTTAATTAGCGAAATGTTAATTCGATTTAAACAGTAAACAGTTAAAAATTTGGGATTCAAGACAAGAAATAAACTAAAACGCTGGTTGGTTGCATAGCATCAACGACCTTGCCTTCTTCTTCTTGCTTGCATGCGTTTTCCACTTATCGTTGAATATTCCTTCCTTGCCTGCTGTCTTCGTCTTCGTTGCGTGTTCACGAGCTATCTTATGCACACCACACACTGGTTGAG
The DNA here is from genome assembly GCA_003054995.1 of Aleochara bilineata. Taxonomy (NCBI): domain Eukaryota; kingdom Metazoa; phylum Arthropoda; class Insecta; order Coleoptera; family Staphylinidae; genus Aleochara; species Aleochara bilineata. The sequence continues at coordinate 11,532 of NBZA01000574.1, forward strand.
GTTGATATTTTATGTGCGTAATTAAATGCAGACAGGAATGCAGGCAAAGCGACGAAAATGAAATGGAAACTTTAATCGAGCGTAAACTGTCGTCAAAACACCAGCTTGGTGGGCATTGTGCTTGCTTGGTTGCGAGTCAACTAACAATAAATAAGTACAATACACGAATGTATGTGCAATAAATGCATTCCATCAGTCATATCTCTGCTCGCTTTGTGGACTTCATTATTATCGCAGGAGCAGCAGCAGAAATAACAAACAGTGCCAGGACCAGTTAGGCTGTGGTCTCTAGAGTTAGAGGTGATGTATCAGCAGTTCTCAATCATATTCCACCATTGCAAACAATTGTGACACGTAATTATTGCATTACGACATCTCTTCCTTTGTAAACGTCACACGCGCACCTCGTAATCGCACTCTTATATCAAAGTGTTTCAATTATTGTCGTCGCTCGCACATTTCACTTCGTTCACTTCTTCAATTATAATGAAATATTGTTTGTTCTATATAAATAAATTATTGTGTAATCTGTGCTTTCAATGGAAATTTTAACTCACAATACGTGCAATTGCAAATAAATATTATTATTTATGAATTATTTATTAAAAATACCATTTGTGGTTTCACTTTTTAGTTTATAAGTGAACAATACTTTTTAATTTTTGTTACTACTGGGAACGAAATTAATTAACAATATAATATAAGTATTCAAATTTAATTATTAGTTATATGTTAATTAATTTGAGGTCGCGTAGAGTATTAAAAATTGAATTTTCTTCTTATAAGAATGAGTATTTCTTAGAGAGTTATTGTCCGCATGTCAAAAATATAGGTTAGAGTACTTTGAAACGCTATAAAATGAGCTAACTAATTGATCTTTAAGTTAATTAAAGTGAACATGTTCAGTTCACATTTAATAGTGTGTCTCGTGTCTGGCTCGATCGATGGCTAGTTCTTGGATCTCGATACAAAATGAAAATAATTTATAGATTTCTATGCTATGCTCGCGCTTAAACGTATTATACTCTGTGTTATGAATGGATGTTGTTACGGATTGTATAAAATATCGATTTATTTCGACGATTATTTGCATCTTCTTGAAGAAATCTTAATGGATTTGCTGTAGATATCTGAGGAAATTGATTAGTTGATCGAGATGACATGTATTGAACTGAACCCGAATCTGAAGCTGAATCTGAATTCGAGTCTGAATCGTGAAGGTCGACTGGAAGTTGAAGTACATACATACTTTACACTTAACACTTGTTGTTGAACTTCATAATTTTCTATGGAACTTTCTATCTTGTTCGATGATTAGAACTGGTTTACTGTATGAAGCCTCTATTCATACTCTGAGGAAGGAATCTTCCTTCGACTTGGGTGTTTGGCTCTAATCACCCTTCGTCTAAACACACAGGAGAGCACCGAAGAGGCTTGGCTGGTTGCCCAAGGCACATCCGCGTTGAAGAAATTTGCATATTTTAGAATTAACAGCGACTAACAATAAGCTAAAGTTTACATAAGACTTCAAAGAATTCAAAATACGCTTTTCATCGCATTGGCAGAAGAAAAAGAAGAAAACGAAGATGAGGATGAACAAGATGAAGAAGCTTAGGGTAGTTACCTGTTAATTTACCTGCGCTTTTTTGGTAGATTTAACCAGTTTATCAAAGACTTGATGTCACACGAAAAGATGAATTATGATGCTGAAGATCATTCATGCCTGCCTATGCTTTGGGTAATTCTCTTGAGAGCGAAGCGCCGCAAACAGACCCACGTCTTATCACAATATAAGATGCTGCGTCAAAATAGACCTACAGATGTAGATTACCGATAAGAAATTCATATTGTCATCACGTAAATGATTTCATTCTCATCCATCTTCACACTGGCTTGTTTGTATTTCATAACAAATCAAACCACTATTCACAAGAAGAAATTCAATTGATCGAGAATTGTTTACATTTAGTTTAAATAATTATAACTTTTATTAATATACTTTTCTGTTTGTTTCAGGTATGTTAAGTAATTAATTACTTGATAATTAACAAAAGAAAAATACGATCTGTTCATTGGGTTGCCTATAAACTAGATGCGAGTCATTTATATTGAGTAAGTTTAAAGTTGAGTTCAAGTTCATTGCTTTGCTTCTTTGCGAAAAGTTACGTTGCGTTACGTTGAATGTTTATTTTCCGCTTGCTATTTTTGGAAGCCACAACACATCATGCCATGTCATCTGAAAACGAGTTGGTTTGCTGCTACCAGCGAGCCCAGAAGTGGACGGACTCGGTCCGCTTCAGGGAGCGCAATTTAATTGCATTGTTCCTTTCATACTCTCGTCTTCTTCGCGTGCAAACTCGACCAGTGAATGAACTGTTATGTTATGTTATATGATGTGATGTTGCTTTACATCGTGGACACCCAGTGGATGTAAAGCTAGATCGCATATTGTATTGTATATAAAACATCCACCAGCCTCGAAGCCAAGAAAGAGGCATTCGCGCAACAAATAACAAGACGAAAATATACGGAAAATAGCCTGCAGCCAGCAAGCAGTGTACTATAAGTTGAGTTGAGTTAACTTCTAAGCGCGAGCGCAAAGCAAAAGCGGTCCATCGCATGGCATCGGCGCGATGTCAGCTGTATTTTAAATTGTCGTGTGTTACATCTCTTCCTTCATTTTCTTGTCCGCTCGCGCATTGAAAGTGCTGCTTGCGCTTGCTGGAGGACAAGACAAGACAGCAGAAGAAGCACTTTTATGTCGATATCGCGAACCTGCGCCTGAACGGTGGTTTTTGCACGAATGCAAGGCGACGCAACGCGACGAAGAAGACGTCATTTACTGTTGTTGTCCGGCCGTTTCGTCGCATTTTATTGCGCCAGGCTCGGGCACAATGCGCTTGCGATTCCTAGGAGCGAATTGCAACCAACTTACCCGTTCGTTCGGCGTTCGATTCTTCGGTTCGTTATTGATGATGGCGGCGAATGCGCGTTTCCTGCACAACACAACACAAGACAAGCTTGTGCTTGCGCTGCGAGCTTCGTACGAACGTACGTGGCCGCGATGTTTTTTCTCGTATTATGGGACGTGGTGGCATGTGACTGGCCTTCGTGGCCTTGTCGGCCGTGCACTTGACGAGACCCAACCAAGTCAAGTCAAAGTCAAGTCTTCTCTTGTTTTCTCACCGAGTTGCCTCGACTTTGGTGTGGAGTTTGAGTTTCAGGTGACTTTGCATAGAAGTGCTATTATATGTAGCTGATTTCTGCAATTCGAGTCTAGTCTTTAATTTATTTGTATTCGCATAAATCTGTAGGCGTCTTGTAAGAATAGGTATAATATTTTAGTGCTGAGAGAGTCAACTAGCAATTCATAAAATCATTTTTACCACACACAAAGATATTGAAATAATGTTGGGAATTTATTATAATGAAATTATTTTTGACATTTATGTCTATTACACATAAAAGCCCAGCGCTGAGACCAGACATTCAGACGAGACGAGACATTCAAAGATTGTACGTGCATACATGAGTATATTAAGTGCGTATTGTTATTACTCAAGGCATTCTTTTTCATTGGTAATATGTATGTATGTGAACAAACCGACATTGTTCCAGTCTCTATTCCTCCCTGGGAGGAGGCGATCTTTGCTCGTTCTTGTGGCATTCATACCATAAATAAGCAAAATCACAGTATGGATTGTCTAGGCATGCACTTGTATTATATGCATACTACTCTTGTATCTTGTCCATTGCGTATGATATACTACATCCTTTTTTCTTAGGCTTGCGGTTACATAAATGTCGATTTTACGTATAAAAGAAAGAGAGTATTGTACTGTTTTGTTTGACCGTCCAGTCTAAGTCTATGTGTCATATTGTTGTTCTTGCATGTTTTAAACAACAAACCCACTGAGAGAATGAGAATGATATACGAAATGACTTGACTGCTTGCGTTTGGCTATTCGTAAGGAAAAATCTATTAATCAAAACTTCGATGGCGATGCCGACAGAAGTTTTGTCGGTGTCTCAGATGTATGCAACCCACAACACACCCTTGTTTCAAAACCATAAATGCATAAATAATTTGTATATTTATTTAGTTAACTTAATTTATGGACAAGACCAGTTCTATGGTAACTAATTGTAAGAAGCAATGAATTATTGACACAGTCGTAAAATTGAAATATGTCAAAAAGTTAATTACTAATCGTAATTAATCTCCTAATGAATTTTGTTTGTTTTTGTGAGTGATTAGCCAGTGCCAGGTGGAGACTTAGTTAAGCTTCTTGGTACTTGTAGGTTAATGTAACTTGAAGCAAGCAGCGTAGCACAGCTTGGAAGCGAATCAATAATCGCTATTCAGAGCGGAAAATCGTGAAAATGAAAATTTATGGACGTGATTGAATGCGCAACGCAGTGCATGCCATGGCTTGCTTGCACAATTGGCAACGCATATGCATGCAGCCAGGACACGTGCTGGTTTATTAGAATATTTTGAATATTCATATTTCATTTTAGAATTTGATTTTTCTCAACTAAAGCCGAGCAAATTAAGTGCAATAAGTTTCAACACTCACATCAGGTATTTATTATTGAGGTGCCATATAAACAAAAACTCAATTAAACTGAAACTTAATCAGCGATATAAAATTTTATAGCATTTATTGCGTATCGACGCGAAATGTCATTAACATAAATTGCGCTTTGAAGGGCTCAGCGCATGGATATAAAATTTTCAACGTCGTTATTATATTCTTGTTGTTGTTGTCTTGGCGCTGACTTTGCTTGCAAATCGTTGAACAATTTCATTCGCCAACAAACGAATACCATGCGCAAATGTGTTAATCATGACCGGCGTCTACAGTTTCATTGCGTTTCTTTCGATTTATTGACATTTGCGTTCAATTAACCTGCTATCAGGTTACACATAATTGATTATCCTAATAATCGTTATCTCTGAGAATGCGTTGTAAATAACTAGATGGCGCCCGTAAATGTTTTCAATTTCCGGTGGAAGTATAAACTTCATCGGAATGAAATAAAATGAAATGCCAATTAGAATTTTAAATACGCATATGGCATGCATTTATTCATCACTTGACTTGGACTTGGCTGTTGAATAACATCATATAATTAATGATTACGATGTAGCGATAGAATATAGTTAATATCAAATAATTTTACTAAACAAATCAAATAAAAGCAAATTTAATTGAATTTTGTGACTAGCTGCCTACCTGGAATTCTGATTCTGAAACTAATAATTATCGAATTAATTAATTAATTAATTAACGTATGAAATACAGGTATTAGTATGCAATTTTCATGCATATTCAATAGTCACACTTTCTATAATGTGCACGCATTCAGGAGTAAATGAATGATAGATATTTCCAAGCCAGCAAGCAGCAAGTAAGCAGCGTTTGTCGATCACAAAGAAAATAATTAGAAACTAAGGCAAAAGGCAAGCGTCGAGCGCTAGCGGAATATTTGCAATATGCCGATGCCGGGCTGTAATTAGATTGCTATGACAAGTCAAAAGCTTTGTTCAGTTCAATTTCTCGTTCACTTCTCATCGAGTGCTTAATTGATTCGACTCTGATTTTTCCTTCTTTCTTCGCGGAGCTCTAGGACTCCACTCTTCGTCAGTGCAGAAGTGAAATTTCTACACGTAATTAACAGCGTTTTTCTGTCGAGATATTAATTAACCGCTACACACTGCAGACAGACACTAATTAGCTCTTTGTTTTGAAAATGTCAAACGTGAATTATGTGACAGCAGAAACCCTGACAGCGAGTAATAAAACCACAGATGTGAAGGATGATTTTCAATTAATTTAAGTTATGACTGGAATTTATTCATCATCCATCCCAGTTAGGCATGCTTTTCGTCGTTTGATTTCAATTTCGCGCACTAGACAGCCTCGTATCGTAAATTTACCGTACGTACCATGACGACTGATTAAGTGCTGATGCGTTAGACTCATAAATACCAATTCTGCGACGAGTTTTGGCGTTATAAACCCGATCACTTTAATGCACGAGTTTATAGCCAGTCTACATTACACGTTTGCCAATTCAAACGATCATACGGTGAAGTCACCTGCAAGTTATAAAATCTAAGGTTTCAAGGCTTGAAATTGAAATCTTCAATCGGATTTCTGTCGCTGGTACCTACTATAATAAATAGTTTATTGAATATTCTATTTTTTCTTTGGAAATTTATCTTAATGACGAAGGAGCCCATTGAAAGGCATTAAAACGGCGCGTGTAATTAAGTCTGCGGTAGAAATCGATAATGGCTGAAAAAGTATCACTCGCTGAGTTGACTTAACTTGACTGACAATCGGCGATGGCTCGCGATCCGCGCGACGACGACATTTACGGCGACATGTTAATTGCATCGAGTGTAATTACATTAAAACGGCATTTTTCCTCTTCGACGACCAAGCATTCATTATGTGATGTGATGTCATGTGACTGCACATCTTCCATTGAACACACCAAGGAATGTGCTGGAAATTCGCGCATCAAGTGACTTATAATACTTTGTTTGTGCAACTTCCGCTAGGCTATGTAATACCGCAATTTACAAGGAAGAAACACAGAAACTAGGTATTTGCTAATTCGATGAAACTTTACACTCAGTGAACAACATCTAATATGACTGCGAGTATTTGTCATATTTACATGGCAGTCCAACTTTGCTGTATGAAAAGTGCAATGCAATTGAATGTAATGTGTGTATCTGGGTAAATGTAACTTTAACTCTGAATGCTTTGTGTGCACATTACTAATAAATGTGCGCGCGTTTAATCACAGCGACGGCATCTAGTCAGCATTTACTTAGCGAGAACGTGTACAATGATAATATGCAGACAGCCTTTGACTCGCTTATCACCTTGCTGCAGTCCACTCTGCATGCTACACAATACTTCATCCTGCATCCAGTCCAGTCCAGTGCAGTCGAGTTTAGCGAACTGCATGCGGTCCCTGTGCTGTGCATTTATTTATCTGCCAGTGCCAGACGCTGGCGCTGCCTGCTACTTTGTATTAGTAGACAAGAAGGCTGAAGGCAAAGCAGACAGGACTCTACAGAATTCCACTTATTTTTAGTACAAACTACAACAGTACGTATTTGTCTAGTTAAGGATAAATTATCAGTGATATTTTTTCGACTCGTCCTTGCCTTCCTTCGTATTTGTATTCGCATTTACTTGACCCTGAAGCGTCCGTCGCTAAATAAGCACAAGAAGTAGAAGTAGAAGCCTCGGAGGAGTAAGATAAGTGGCGTGGGTTGTCGTCGCAGAGCGACAAGACACAGGACTCACATTTTCTCGCATTCCTTTTATTTTTCCTCGTCGTAGTCCGTCGTTTTCTTCGTCTTATCGCTTTGGTACATGGACGTAGTGCAGAAGGCAGAAGGCAGGCTGCATTACGTCTTGCTATTTTTCTCGCGTCTTGGACGAAACGCTGCGAAGCTGCTTAGGGCTTAAGCCTTGCAAAGTTGGATTGGATTGGCTTGGCTTGCAAATAAATGCAAGGCGACACATCGCATGTAATGTGCTTCTATAACACTTCGTGTCTAATTATGCATTTCGTTCTTTTACAAGCGAGTGCAGAATGCAAGCGCGACTTCTTAAGTAAGTGAGTGAGTGTCTTGCCTCGCGTTGCGCCATTGCCATTACATTACGTCTTGGAACGTGGATTACCCTCCTTAAGTGTGTTTGCGTTAAGTAAGTACTTAAACGTCAATTTGAGCCGATTTGCAATGTCATTTATCAAGTTGAACAGAAACATACCAAGTCTCGGGCAACAAAAATTTAAAAAAACTTAAAAAATTGCACACAAAAGGTCAACTTTCAACTTTTTTCGATTCATTTTTTGTTTACAAAATACACGCGCGTATTCGTATTCGGTTGGCGCCATGTTATATAAGGCTGTGGCGTTTTGAATAATTCACAACAACACGACTGGCGGATCAAAGAAAGAAGAAATACGAGGAGAAACCACGAAGAAAGAATATTTGCATCTTAATGCGTTCTCTCGGCCAGAAAAACTATCATAAACTTGAATCAACTTGCATCTATTGAAGCTATTAAGCTATTAAGGTTAGACTTGAATTTCTTCGAGCTGAACTGAGTTGAGCTGTGACTATTTGATGGACCGCACAACACCAGCAGGCCCAACCTGGCCAAGACAGGCTTGGCGTATCATTATCCAAGCATAGAAAAAGATTACTTAACAATAAAACAATAGCGAAAAGCACAACAAGTAAGCAAGCGTAAGACTAAAGCGTGAATATAACTGACAATGAATTGAACACAGTACTGACCTGACCCACATCCCAGCCATCCCAGCATTTCACGTTGCTGATTTTTCGGTTTCTGAGATATTGGCATGGCATTGGCAATGTAAGGTAAGATCACACCAGATAGTATAAAAGGTGTTACCTTCTGACAGTTTAGTGTTGTTGATGGTGAAGTTGTTGTTGTTTTGTTCGTTCCTTCGTTTGTTTGTCGCATAAAAAGACAGTATGTACTTGTGGAGAAAGCGAAGACATGCATGGACGTCATGCGTAGAGACAAACGCAAGCGCAAGACGTAGTGTGTCTTGAGATGAAAGAAGGTGAAGATGCAGTTGATCTGCGCACACACGCGTGCATTTCACCGATTTGCTACCGGCTGCCGGTGAGTCGCAAGTCGCGACAGTGCCGACCTGAAGAAGTGGACGAAGAAGAAGACGAAGGCGCAACGAAGAAGAAGAAGCGGCACCATAACGGTACATACATGATACTGATGGTGATGTGATGCTGGATGCTGTTACGTGTACTCATCTCTTCTCGCCTCACCTCATGAGATTGTGTGTACAAATATTCTAAGAGCGCATCAATTTTATGATGGTCTGTGCTCTCTATTTGGGTGAAAAATAGAAATTGCTTGGCTGCCTTGCAGCCTTGGCAAGTTGATAGGAAAACAATGCATACTTTTGCGTACTGCTTGTAGCTAATGGTAAAAGGCAAATATTTGTTCCTCCATGTTTACTTCTACTTGAGCGTGTTTGTTGGCTGGTATGTCATCTTGGATTGTGCAAGTTTCTAGTCTTCACTTTACATCTCTTCCTTGTGCGTCTTTCTTTCTCGGACTAATGGTAATTGCCAGCGATATAATATCGGTTATGCGCGTGCAATTATGCGTGTAATGCGCTCAGCGTCTGTCGAAATGAAGATGAACTGCATTAAAAACGCACGAACGTGTAGACTTACTTGCAGCCAGCAGGCAGCACAGCGCCAGCGCAGCGTCTTGGAGGACACTAGGTCAGTCTTAATTACTCCTGGCGTGCATGCCAAGTAAGACTATTTCCTCACTCATTCACTCGCTCGCTCATTAGAAACACATTTCGATAGGAAGAGCGTAATCCATTCTTTCTTATTTCTTTTCTCTTCTTCCTCTTAATCTTCCCAATTATAGTAAGGATTCTCTCGTGCGAAACGTGCTGTGGTTCTCCGCGCGTGAAATATTTGACTTGGACTGTCTTGAGATGAGATTATAAGATCTCGACCGTAATTATTACGTGTTAAAGGTGTTAAAACAACATAAATGTGTAATTTCACAGGCTGATAACAGTAATTAACTTCCAAAAACTTGGTGATTCATAAAATTATAAAAATTTTAGTACGTTATTATAAAAAAAGTGCAATTTTTATAAAGAAAAATTATGATTTGATAAAGAATTGAGTAAAAGAAGAACAGACAGTAATGACGATAAATTTAGGTCAAAAGTATTATTATTGCGCTGAATTGCATTGCAGTAGTATAGTAATTATTAGCATACTATGGTTAGGATTCAATGATAAGCTCACTCGACTCTTGTTATTGTTTATTGTCTAATGTGAGTTGCGTTGAGTTGAGTTCGGTTAATATTTAGCTGAAGTTATTAGCATCACGTAACAATGCATCCCAATGAGGTGAAACAACAGTAGAGAAGAAGGAGTTTTCGTGTGTGAATCTGTAAGTAAGTTGACTAATAGTACATTAAAAACGGTATATTATCGAAGCCAGTTATACACCGCCAAAGGCCATCCAACACCAATACGTTCTTCTTCTGCTTGGACTGCTGTTGGTGCTGTGCTGTTGCTTCGCGGAAGAAACTCAGGGACAGTCGGAGTCAATCGTCGATAAGTGCAATCTACGACCGACGAAGGCAGGAATTGAGACCGGACCGTATTTTTGCGTATACTTATCTGGGAAAGAATTTCTGTAAAAGCGGCACTTTTATTGAAAACCGAACTGAAGAAAGAATGCGGTCTGTTGGTATAAATAAAGAAAGCATAAGCATAAAGCGTGGCATAATTTTTGATGGCCTTGTCATTGGCGCACCCTCAACATTTGTTTATTGTATTCTACCTACTTCTTTGCGCTTGCGCATGCGTGCTGTGCTGGGTTGTGCTGGTATTTGAGATAGATATGCAAACGCACAAAGAATAGCCATTATTTATTTATGTGTTTATGCATAAAAGATCGATTCTTGATTCGCCGCTCTTGCAGAAACACATTTTTGCCCTTAATAAGGATACTATTATGTTACTCCACTCCGGCTGCTGCTGGTGATGCTGGTAAATGTTATTATAATGGATTGAATTGCGACTGACATTTTGCATTCATTCACGGACGCAGATTGTATTATAATATTCCATTCCTTGGCAGCAAACCAAAGCCAAGCAAAGCGAAGAAAAGGAAATCGATGACATACATCTTAATGCTTTCCAGATTACTGAATGCAAAATTATAATCAAAAACGAACATTAATAACTTTATTATTACAAGTTCAGTTTGTATTGCATTGTAATCGAAATATAATTATACAAAAGACGAATTGCATGCAATGTAAGACGAAGCTGAAGCCTTGAATATTCCAATTGTGTCTGTAGGTACATACTTACAGAGGTATTTTCACTTTTCATCTTTAAGCTTCTCGTTTAATGCAGCGTTTGGTGGTTTTATTGTCGAATAGTTAGTGAGTTACAGCAGATGTAAATGTGGCTTTGCGTGCAGTTTCAACGTGCAAAAACACGCCACGACGCTGTTTGTTGGCTTGCAAGGCAAAAAGGCTGAGTTACAACCCATTTACCCATTTACTCACGACATCAACACTTCGCCGGCTGAAGCGCGGACGGCGACCCGTTATGCAATAATAATTAATCTCTTGATGCGTCTCGCCATTCCTTCTTTCGTCTTGTGTTGTGTTGTCTTGTCTTGTCTTGTCTTGTAGACGTTGAGCTAACTTATGCAACCCAACATACAGCCAACTGTGATTTATTTGTCAGATTACTGATTATATTCATCTTTAATATAAATTTACATTTGTTTCGCACTGATGCTTGTAATTAAGACACAAAGAAGAAGCAAATGATTTAAACAGTTTGATTCGTTTGGGTTCAGTTTAAGCATAACTTACAATAAATAAATGTTGTATTGACCGAGTGTTAATGTAGTTTATGAATGAAGAAACCTAGTAGCTTATTATTCACACGTTAACTGTTTAACTTTAACTGACAGACGAACAAACAAACTAACAAAAAAAGAAAACGTAAAAGCTTGAAAAATCGTAAAATTCCTGTGTCATTAACCGCGCATCTTACTGTGACTGACTGCCTGACGCATATCTACTTAAATAAGTGTAAGATTGTTTGGTTCTAGTTCTGGTTTTGTTTCTATTTCTGGTTAGTTTCTTGCGAATATTTCCGCAAAATGCGTTTTTCTGCTGTTGATAACAATGAATGGCTGGCACATGCACTTAACCTGCACTCGAGGCAAGGCATGGAAGATGAATAAGAAGCCGAAGAGTGGAGTGTCCGCGTCAATCGTTCGCGTTATAACAGTAAAAAGCATTTTGCGGCTGTTATTTATGGATGATGTTACCTACTCTCTGTTGCTTTTTCTTACCTTCCATGCCTTGCATGCTTTGCTTTGCTTGGCTGGTTGGTTCACAAAATTGAATGAATATGAGAATATCTCATGCATGCTTTATGAGTCAAGCCAAGCATTGCTGTTTTAAATTTCGAACCCATTTACCTCCCCGGCCCGCAATTTGCATACAGACACCTTCCTGTTATGACTCGATTATGAATGTGCCACACACATATTGACATTGCGCGTGCAAAACGTTGATTTATTTCCTTGCCACGGCTTCCACTCATATCTCATCTTCGAAATATCAATTAAGGAACGAGTCACTGACCGCTTTATAGTTTAATCCTTCTTTGATTATTATTTAAGCCTCCTTTGTTTCGTCGTCTTTTCTACCTATATTTGGCCAACTTCGGAACGGGAAAAATGGGTTCGTAAATCGGGGAGCGGTTGAAATTAATAAGCACGCTCGGCACGCTTCCAATTCAACCCTTATTAGGCTCGCACGTGCTGGACTTGGCTCCGTCCTCACAGGTTTTTATGTTGTGACTACCTTAAGCCTATTAGAAAATCTAAAGCCAGTTGTGGTATAAGGCGTAAGAAGGCAGGTATAGGTATACTAATGCAATGGGGATTGATTGTCCTTGGCATTTATTACTTTCAGGCGCTGATCAGACCTGCAACAGCGGTCGAGGCGCCTCAATGTCCGCAATCCGATATAATCACTTTGCTCACGTCTATCCAATGGCAATGCAATAAAATAATACAAAAAGTAAAAGAAATGCAAAGCTCGAGGAGTCTTTCGCTTGCAGTACTTTGTTTTAGAAAAGTTGCTATCAAACAAAAACAGGACCAATAAGAGCCCTGTTGTTGAGTCAAGTGCATCGCGCAATTATAACATAATAGTAATAATCGTGTTGTATATTTAAGAATAATGATAATGGAAGGCGATTTATTTAATGCATCATAATGCGAAGTGAATGAGGGCGAGACTAAGCTAGGCTATAATAGGCGCCCATCGCGAGCCATCTTTGCATTCATTTCTTTTTGCAAAATGCGCCACGCTCGCTATCTGTCGGTTTGTATCTTAATTATTGGCTTTGCACGATGTGCTCGTCTTCTTATCGCTTTCCTATGCGCTTCGCTTCATTGCTAATGTAATGCATAGCAATGTAGGGACAAATGCAACAAGAATAAAAACCAAGTATTAAATAATAGCCTGGCGTAATCTTACATTGGCAACAATGCATGCATGCGTCTCGCAGATTTCTTCCCATGCGTGATCGTTGTACGTGGGGCATCCATGCATATATACGCAATATTTTTTAGGAAATTACGTAGACGGCCTTGGATTTCCTAGCATTGCCTTTGTTCAAACATCGCATCGTGATAATACTCCTGATTATTATGCAAAATTGCTTTTTGCGTTTTTGAAAGCTACATCACGGCCCACTGTTATCAGTTTGCATTGTGACGGAAAAGAAACACAAATGAATATCAACGAAAGCGAAAAAAAAAGACTGAGGATAATGGGAATTAATTAAAACTATTCATACGTTTGTTTTTGATGTTGTAAGTTGCCTTGTTCCTTAAGATTTAATACAGGCTTGAATAAAGGTTGAGGATGAGCGTTGCAGGCAATTAGAAGTATTTACAGTTAATTTATGTCAAATTCATTAAGGAAGTAGCAGGAATAACGTTGCTGTCAATAAATCAATTGTCCTATGAGCACGTAAAACAATGGATGATTCCGTTGCTGTTTGCCTGTGGTTTGTTGCATTTCCGTTTCTCGTTTCTTGTGACATGAATTGGAATTTTTAAATGTCGATTTATTCACTCATTAATTGAGTTTTAGAACGAGGCCTCGCGAGGGCAGAATAAGGGCAAAGCTTTTTCTCAAATCTTGATTTCTAGGTAGAAACTTAAAGGTCCAGGTAAACATGGCTTATATAAATGTTGTGTGTACTTAAGACCCAAATGGAGGTCTACTTTTAGGTTAGGAGTGTGTAAAGTAAAGTAAAAGATACGATAGTTTGCGATTGAAAAGATTGAGCAGGGACCACACAAGTTGACCTAAAATGCTCTGAAAACGCCGAAAATTTATTTCTTGTTTGTCTTGCTTTTCGTGTGGTTGCACGAATTCTATTATAGTCGCATTGAATCATAACTTGAACGTAAATATTACTAAATAAACGACACCTTTTTAAACAATGTTCATCGTCTTCTTTTTTAGTTTAGTTTTGTCTGGTATTTTGTGAATTTAAACACGTATGGTAATTTTATCTAATGATTAAGTCTTTAGCAATAAAAGTTGTGTAATGAGTAAATATTGGTGACACTAATGTGACTAAAATTCTTACGTTCTTACGTTTCCTTATTTCTTCTTGTTTCTCTTTATTTCTTGTTGTTTGCTTAATGTCATTGTCAATTTATATAAATTTGGTAAATCTTTAAGGATGGGTCTTCTCAATAACAAATAACATTAAAAATTACACTCGTAATTAGCATATTTATCTGGCGTGGTGATCGGAGCCCAAGCTTCAAGACAGAGTCGAAGACTTCGACTTCAGCTTCCTTTCGAATGAACACCACAGACACTACACTACACTACATTGACATTATGAATGTGTCAAGTAATGCCAACAAATTAGCGGTAAATTCAAGAATTCCAGCCAACACACTCACTCATTCATTCGGTTCATTCATTCACTTCACTTATTTATGTTGAAACTCGAATGTTTTCGGTGTCCTAGACAAACGAACGGACTCATGACCAAATGTTTCTTCTATTTTGGGAGAAAATTAAGAAATTCCAGTTGCTCACTGGTGTTATAAAGATATCCATATACATATCAGCCGTAGCCGTGGCCATCAGGCTTTATTCAAATGCAAATAAGACATTGAAACGTCTCATCGATGAGACAAGATCCAAGTTCCAGGCGTATGTTAATGTCTCTCGTTATGTGATAAGAAATTACATCAAGCGTCATGTGAAATATTCGTGAAATACACATTGCGTTTGTGGGAATGACACGGGCGAAATAACTGCATTTGTTCTGTTTCTTCGTCTGTGAGTTTTCAGCCGAAAAAGAAACAAGAAACAAGTCTGCACGGAAGTACACACTTGAGAAGTACAAGGTGTTCAAGTACAGGAGTCTTTGATGTTTCTCAAATTAATTTTTGATGGGCGAACACTCATTCTTAGTAAGCGGTTATAAATCGGCGGAAATTCCATATTAAAATCTCTTTAGATATAGGTATGGTCTTGTCTCAAGAAGTGTGAAGAATTCTACTAATATTGCGTAACTTTATCAAGAAATCTGCCCATCTGTGGAGTTTTAATTAGAAAATTAATAATAAATAAAAATCTTTACGAAGAAACTTACGAAAAAAGCTCTGAACTTGTAACTATTGTAAGTAACTATCTAGTATAACAACCTGTTGCTTTATTTTATGTTGCGGTTAGAATAAAATCAATCGCAAGGGAAAACATTGGACGCTGGCGGACACATTAGAGGTTTCTTCGCTGTTGACTGTCACGCTTGTAGGACTTTTTACCAAGGAGCATGTGCCGTCACCGTTTATGCAATCAAAGCATCAGAAAAATCGCAACTGCACTGCAGTGCTCTCTTCTGTATATGTACTCATAAGAAAGAGTGAACTTGCTATTGTAGCCGATACCGCTCGCCGCATGCAGGTTTATGCACTTATTGTGTATTGCATTTTTGCGCCGCGCATTGATTTCATTCCATTCCTATGTAGCTACCAGCTAGGGTGAGTGACTTAATGTGTTTTCGATGTTGCGACATTCACTAGCGCTTGTGCTTGCGAAATTCAATTAAAATAAGCACTAGCAGTGCTGTGCTGTGAGTAATAATAGCCCACTGCTGTGGATTGAATACGAATCGAGAAATTCAAGTTTAACCTCTTAGTTGGCCATCCATGTAATTTATATTTCATTTTATTGTTTCAGGTGAGTGTTTTCTGGCAACTTTTAAACCCGTGAGTACGTTTACACGTTAATAAGTTAAGATTAAAAGTGAAATATTTATTAAATGTACCGTTGGTTGCCGATATGCCAGACGCGCAGATAAAAACCCAAAAGGCGAAAACGATTATGCGCCTTGCCGATATCCAAATTCATGCAAAACCGGCACAAAATAGCACCAGGCGTTCAGTTAAGAGAAGATAAATCGACTTCCTCAATTAAAACCAGCGCAAGCAAAGGCGCAAGCGATTCATGTCCGTGTCGCCTTATTTTAATTAAACCCAAACCTAAAGCTTACTTCAGATAAGTCCTTTTAAGTAAACATATATTTACCTGTCGAAATTTCAAAAAGGACGTATTTGTCGCTAAAAATTTAGTGCACAAATGAATAAAAAACAACAAGAACAAACGTCGGTCGTCTATTTGCTTGGAATCGTTGCAATCCTTGTGCTTGCGCTTGCTTGTGTAATTAAACTTAAACGACTTCATGCTTCTTGTGTATTCATGCGTTTTGTTATTCCTGGCAGGCAGGCAGGCAGTCAGTGATTATCGGTTCGGTGCGTGATTAGATCGAACGTGAATTTATCACGAAGCTGTCGAATTAAATAAACCGAAGCGAAGCGAAGTAAGGCAAAGGCGCACTTCAATTTGATCCGCCATCAATTACGAAATTATGTAATATGTAAATTGGATACAAATCACACGCTACTAGGAAGAAATCTGCATTCAGCTCTGTTCGCAATTAAATGCCATTTGATGCCTGATCAATCGATCGATTGACTTACTTAACGTTTGATTTGTTATTGTATAATATAATACAATACACAAAACGAAAAAAACTTGACTTGATTGCCAAGTGTGGGAGCGACTTTGCATTGAGTTGTATTAAATTAATTGAAAAATTATCCACGCACAAATAAACAATTAAATAAAACTGGAGACTCTTTGTTTGTGGATGAAGTGATAAATCGCCGTGTGATTAGATAATTAATTAGGGATTCGTCATGCCTGCAATATCATGCCTAATACAAGAAGTGATTGTACTTGCGATTGGAATGCAACACAATGCAGTGTAATGCAATGCAATGCAATGCGTAAGAGGACAATTTACGACTCTCCGTCGTGTGTTATGTGCAGGTATTGTTGGCGTTAGATTGAGAACGAGAAAGTAGTACCCATACGAATATTGCGTTCGAATACAATTGATTTCTTTGCGTAGACTCGGACACATTTGGCAATCGCGACACTCCAGTCCTGGCAAGTCGCAAGAGCACTGCATTGCCAGTCAATAAAGTACAATAAATAAACTAGAGCGCCGTCCGGTGGGCGGCAACGGCGAATACAAATTATGATTCATAATTTAAGCGCAAGCCAAGTGGTGTATGATTTTTCTCGTAATCAAAATGATACCAGCATGTTACTGAGCGTTCGTATTTGTATTTTGCAAATCATACGTGTAACTATGCGCGATCTACATGCAACACACAGAAAAAGTCCTGGCCTGGCAGTGGCAGCAACAAAACAAGTTGACTTGACTTGCGAATGCATGAATTAATCTGGTACAAGGACGCAGGCGGCGAACAATGTCTTTTAATTCAATTTAGCAACGAACCAGCGCCAGCGCAAGCGGTCCGCGTACTGAAAAAGCTCGCCTCACTGTTGGAAATCGAAAAAAATCTAATTGAAAACGACGCTCTACTCTGTTTTGCTGTGTTGTGCTATACTGTGTTGTTATTCAAGTGCATTTGAATTGAAAATAATTGATAACTTTTGCCTACTCATTATCTAACCCAATTACTCCAGTGTACCTATTATTAATTAATTATTGACGAATTTCAATTTGAGTATGAAGTTGGTGTACCGTGTTTGTGATTGAAGCAAAGAATGTGGTTCGTTGTGGTGAGGCGTGGCTGTGAGTCTAATCGCGGTGACAGTTCGTTACGGGTGGAAAGTATCCGCTTGGATCGATAAAGAATGCACAATTGAGATTGCAAAAAGGTCAGCCTGTCAATTACTCTCCGGTGTGTGTCGTTTAGATGGAAATTTCGAGTACATGCGATGCCATGGCGTGCTGGTTGGTTTCAGAGACGGAAATGCGAAAAAATCTAGGAATAGCAACAACAACAACAACAAAACGTTGCATTGTTTATTGTCAGGTTCGTGCACTGGGCTGTACTCTGCTCGGCTGGGCTTCCTTGTGCTATGTCTGCTTGTAGAACAATTAGCTGAGCATGTCTCTTGTTCGGCCAACATTGATTAATCGCTTGCAATCGCTCTGAATGCCATCGCATCACGCGATGGGATACGAATCTTGCGGTTCACGCGTTATTATAAACGATTATTTTGCTATTTTTCTACCAGCACTATGGGTACGAATGTAGCTTAAGATTGATAAAGTTATTAAGGTGAGCTTTAATTGAAAAACATTTAGTTCGTGTATCTGATTCGTGAACAGCAAGCCAAGTCAACAGGAAAAGTGAAAACATTCACATTAAATTATATTTGTTTTGTTTTGCATATGTAGATCATTGCTTCTTAAGTCTTGCTCTTTTCTTCTTCGCGCCAAGCAAGACAAATGAAAAGAAATGACTTAATGCGCATTTCGTGAGAGACGTTTTTGATTGTTCGTGACAGTTGTTTGTTCTTGTGCTCATTTCTTAGCTCAACGTCTTAGACGATTCCGTTTTGCGTCTTGTCTCATGGCAGCTCATCGTGTGAATATCATTTTTCAGTGACTTTGGTCGTGCGCCAGCCTGGAAAATTCGACATTACGTTTACGTTGACAATCGTGAATTGAGTTGAATTGAGACTTATGCATGTGATATGATAGGTATGACACGAGATGAAAGGCAGAGCAAGTGAACTTCACCTATCAGTACGTGGATCGTTTTTGAACAAATATTATGCGGAGCGTACTTTCGGCGATACACTTGCATTTTTTCTTTGGGACTTTCTCACCGACTGAAGGCATGTAGAAAGAAACGAAACTTAACTTTCAATTAATATTTCGCTCAAGATTATGTCAAGGATTGATGTGACGCGAAATGCGAATGGGAAAATCTCTAAATCTCTCCGCGGCAGGTTAATTAATAATTATTAATGAACAATACTCTTACTATTAGCATTAACAACTTAAGACACATTCTCAGAAAGACACAGTTTTAGGCTGACGTTTGGAATGAATGCCCAATTATAAGACAATGATTCTTCTTTTCGTTGCTTCGTCTGGTTGACAAAAAGAAATTAGTGTGTAAATCACGTTCAACGACAACTATCCGGAAACGACAATAAACCCATGAAGAAGAAGAAGACGAAGAAATATGCAGCTGCTGAAACAACTGCTACTAAATCTAATTGTTAGATAAACTTTACCTTTATTTACCTTTATGATGTTGACAATTGCCGTGCTTTATTTAACAAGCCAAGCATCAAAAGCCTAAAAAGCGAAATTCCCACAATGCAACCAAACTAACGTCAGGTTATACTCTTAAGACTCTTAATACTGTTGTCAGAAATAAATACGCATTTATGTAATTGTCCACAATATAAAAAGCTATTATTTATGAAAAAATTCATTAACTACTTAACTATAATATAAATAAGTAAGTATTCAGCCAATTTTTAATAAATTCTTAGCAACAGGCAAGATGTTAGTGAAGTGGGATCTAAGGTAGCGTCTAATGAGCTTGCATTTCAATCCAGCACAACGCGTGGAAGGAATGCCTCTAAGAAGCCGTATAATTTCACTAAATTATATAAAGATGCTTCGCGTTTGCTCGCATCGCATTGCATTGCATCGCAGGAGTAACAGTGAAACGCTTATAGCAATTCGTCACGAGAAAGAAGAGCATTTTGCTTGCTTAGCTTCTGGCTTGCATTCTTAATGAACTCGCTCATTCCAGACATAATCGAAAGAGTTTACATTTTTCTCACACTCCTTTCGCAAACTTAAACTTATCTTAAACTTATACTATACTAGCGGCTATTATACTATAATATTATTAGAAATAAATCAATTGTCAAATCAAATCGAGCACACACTGGGATTATAATTTATTTGCACACATGAATCACGGTCTCGAATCAATTTCATGCCTGTTTGCTTAAGAAATAAGGAAGGGCGTGTAATAATGCACTTGATTTTTAAACACCTAGGCAGCCAGTCATACACGGAGCATGTGGAGCAATTACGAAACGACTGTAATTAATTGTCTTGAGTCAACTATTAAGTCAATTCAAGGCGCACTCATCAGGCTTTTAAACCAAATCAATCAAATTGTTCTGGTCTGTTCAACGACCTTCGCTTTGCAAGACATGTAAATGCGTATTGCACTGTCTCAGTAAGTCTTGTAATTTGTTGTAAATTAATCTCCGTTATACTTCGTGACTTACCAATTTGATTCACTGTCAAAATGGTCCACGAGCAATGGTTAGTTAGCGTTAGCGTTTTTATGTTTCTACATCTTTATCCGCTCGTTTCCTAATTAATTAGAATATAAAGCACGAAAACCTAATCAAGGTCTGACATCCCTTGAGGTGTTCTGCGTTCTAAACTATAGTCCATGGATTTCTCATTGGAAACGAATAAATCATTGCGAAAGTCATTAACGTGCACGACGCCAGTGCCTAATTGTCGGTGCATTATCCATTGTTTTAGTCCTGTTGCAATATTGATACCAAAATAGCCGACAAATATTTCATTTGTAGCCTCAATTGCTTTCATCCCATCATCGTAAAGTAGATTTTTGCTGGAGACTGACTTCCTTCTTGCCTAAGAAGAGTTATCTTCAATTGAGTTGAGTTTAGTTGAGAGTCTTGACATTCTCCATGATTCTAATTCGCAACAACAATGTTGTCTTTATGGAAATTCTTAACGGTTTAATTTCGCAGGCAGGCAACCCAACGCACACTCGGTGCTGCTGAAAATGAGTGCAATTATTTGAGAAAACACGCTCGGTGCTAACAAGCCTATAAATGCAGTGCAAACACCGACAATGAGGCTAAGCGAATAAAAGGAAATGGTGCGCTCCCACACTAATTGCAATTATGCCTTATACACAATGAGTCTGAGGTGTCTGTTTGCAAGGATGCAAGAATGCGGCATTTGTATGCTTTTTGCGTACAATTTCTTAGACAATGAGCAATCGCCAATGAGTCGTCACTTCCTCATTTCAAGCCATCGGCTTGCACATGCGCCAATTAATATTAATTAATTTTCCGTCGTGGATAACATCTTTATAGGTGCACATAAAATTAAGTTTGTTTTGTTTAGTTTTGTGTCGTTTCTTGAGTTAATCTTACAATTAGTTAAGAAACGAAACAACGCGATACAAAGATGGAAATGCCATGGATTCTTCCGTCTTAGAGTAGTGAGTGTCTGTTTGAGATGAAGAATATTTATTTAAATGTGGGTGACCTAAATGAACAGCGCTCGAATAATTAACGGAGAGAGAGCACATTGTAAATTGATTTACAATGTTACATACGCACGAGCATCTTAAGATACCTGTATCTATGTGAAAGAATTAATAGGAATTAGAGTACTATTAGAGCAGAGTACGTACAGTAATGCCATTTATGAAGGATTTTTGCATTCTTCGCTTGTTTTCTTATCGAATCGTGACTTTGGTTTACATACCTTGAGACAAATATGTGAGTGATTTCTCAGCTTCTTTGGGCTTCAATCGCCATATGTGAAGATTACACATAAAGACGCTCAGCTCAACCTAATTAACTCATGAATTGCGTACGCTGTGCTTCAGTTTGATCTGACCATCAGCTGAAGAAGATATGTACAAGCTTGGACTTTGTTGTCTGTGGATTACTAACTGTAATGACATAAAGTTTAAGTATCTGTATCTTGCTTGCGCTTGCGTAACTTAGTAATAAATCACATTTTATGAGCGTTACCATCGTGCATGCTTGATGTGTTCTTCATTTTTTCAACTGAAATTGCTAGAAATTTCGAGCATGTTTATGTTTTGTCTTGTCTTGTGCTGGGATTTGCATAAATTTTGACATTACGATAGACACAAGGCTGGAGCTGTGTTGAGACACAGAAAGGAAAGTAAATTTATTAGGTGATAATCGATGATTTATCTGCATTATCCTGACCTCTCAATTGTTATCGCGGTAAATGACGCTAAACGCGATCATGATCGATCGATTCGGGTTGAAAACGTACACCGATTGCATGCGAATTTATTATGCACGAAACATTTTAGTGGAAGGCTGCTTTCTGGCTTTCGAGGAAACCACTTCGTGCCAAGGAAGTACTAGGAGAGGCGAGTTCAGGCTGATAATTCACCGATACAACTCGTATGTCCGATCTGACTTGTTGAGTTGAGTTGAAATCGCTTAAATCGTTATCAGAGCATAGACGTTATACATACCTACTTTGTCAACAATAACACTAAACAACCCAGAATGTAATATCGTAACAATGTTTGAAAGTAAAGTGATTTTAAAATGTCATTCTTGAGTTGTAACTGGAGTTTAGTTTAAATTTTACTCTTAAGTATTAAATATTCATCATTTCATTTCCGTATTTAAATGCTTAATGAATGCATAATTAGCAATGCTAATAGGCGATCTTTCATAGCAATTGCGTAAGACAGTAGTTCGAAGAGAAGAGATGCAGATAAAACTCCTCGCAGAGAGAAAAATCATCATTATTAATTATAATTATCGCATTAATCTAAATCTAAAATGCACTACATTCAGCCATCCATCTATGAAGGAGAATCCAGCTTGAATTATTACCAACGCCGTCAAATTAAACGTCTTAAGACTTGAATCTTCCGGCATGGAGAAACGATGAAGAAGGAGCCTGTTGCTTGTGCTTGGGTCGTTCGTTTCTAGTTCATCGCAATGCGTCTACATTTGTTTATGTCAAATGGTAACATGCGAAGCAATTAACATTTTTATTAACTCACAGCGAGCATATCAACAAACAGCACAATTAATTTATCATTAAAGAAAGCAATCACAAGCTGTGTGCTTGGATTTATGGTTAAATGAATGAATGAAAATGCAAGTTGAAATTGGTTTCAAATAAACTCAAACACAACAATATATTATTTGTAGTCAGGCATTAAATCCAAAGCTGGAATGAGACATGCTGAAGGTATGCAACCAACATTGCAGTTAAATTTGCAGTAGCAGGCAACAAGCTCTTCCTACATACGGCATAAATTTGCTTTCATGGGTAATTATACGAAATTTATTGCGCACCTTTTTTCGCTTATTAACTCTTATTACAATGCAAACTAATCTTGTTATAAATCTCACCAACAACTAAGTGAGTAACTGAGTTGAGT
>NBZA01000574.1:38357-63884 GCA_003054995.1 Aleochara bilineata
CTCAACTCATTTATTGCCTGATTCCAGCTTTTACCTTAAACGAAAATCGTAATGATAAATAATATCGAATATCGGTATAATATACCTAATAGTATATCGGATTTTAATTATCTTTAGAATTAATTGGTCATTGAACACGTGCTTCAACTGTTTCTTCTTGCTGCTGAAGTAAATTATAAAATGTGGCTGGCTATGCTTTGCTTGGCTTCAGATTTAGATTCAAGTTCAGCAATCGAAGAATAGATTGGATGTGCAGTGCAGTGCGTTGCGTGATTGCAGATGTCGTTTTGTCCTTTTTACTTAAGTTATATGCTTAGTTGTTGGTTCTTCTCTTAGCCTAGGCTAACGACAATTCAGTATACTTACATTGCATTGCCTTGCAGTGCAGTGTAGAGCTCTTGATGGCTCGTTAGCAATGACGCTGATTTATTATTCGCAATGAATTCCATCGAATCACGATCGTGGAAACGCACTAAATTTCGTACGGAATTTGTTAGACTGGAGACTGTTTGTTGCAACCATTTCTCTATTCACTCGCCCAGTCAGTCAGTCAGTCAGTCGGTGAAGTTCTTCTTGCTCTTCGTCTTCTTCTTGTTAGGCATTGATTCTTACCTAACTCTTGGCCGTTGTCGGTTCGGCACGCATTGACCTTCCAATAATCGAGGCGAATATTTCACTGACTGGTGCGGTGATTCTGCTTGTGCTTGTGCAACGAATGTAGGTTTTCGCCTGTACGGTGCATACGCATCACGAGTTTGGCATTCATTATTATCAATTATTATGCACAGAATTTCCAATAAGTAAGCCATTATACAGCTGCGTTGTACTGCGTTGCGCTGCGATTATGCAATTTGGAGGATGTGAATGCATTCAGCGTGACCTTGATTCCTTTTTTGGGACGGATTTCATTCAGCCGCCAGCCTCCAGGCAAAAACAGCATTTCCACTGCTCGTCTAGCTAGAGAATAATAATCGAATTAAACGTAAACGCAAGCAGAAATGTTTGAATTTCTGCTCATTTTTCACCGTAATTGCCAAACAATGACGCGGTGCTTTCTTAATGAGGCGAAATCAATTTCCGGCTCCACGTACATACTACTCTTTGACGTTGAGAGTCGCTTTCATTACTTGACGTACATACTGACAATGAGATTAAGATTTAAATTTGGAGTTCTGTGCCTGAATTCCTGACCTTTCTTCAATGTTTTGTCCCAGATTCTCTACACTTCTATGTTTATTTGGTTGCCTATCTTTGGACACATGAATGTGACATTGCGCTTGCTCTTGCTCTTGTATTACGTTTGGTAAAATGTAAGGTGAAGTCCGACTGACTTACTGGAAAAATACTGAAAGAAAGCACACGATCGCCTTTGGGTGTCGATGCGAACGAAGCCTTGCTTGCATTGCTCACTTCTGGCTGCTCTTTCTCGTGCTCCTCTTTGGCGTTATGCAGTCGGTTGGCGCATCTAACAAACCGCATTCCATTGATACCTTCAATCGATCTCTAGCTGTTTGCTCGTTCTTTGGTTCGTTGCGCGTTGGTTGGTTGGTTGTCTGCGCTTTGCACGCCATGCCGCGAAAATATTCAAGAAATTAAGATAAGAGAAATATTTCATGTTGGAGTCAGACGATGGAATATTTATTTTGGTTTTATTTCTTTTCAAGTAGGTACATACCTTCATATTGGGTATAATACTTCTATGTAGTATCACAGAATCCTACGCAAAAGTAATGCACGCACTTATAGCTCGTGCCTTTTCTTATGCTTGAATAGCGTTGAACATTTATGATAAAAATAAACGTGCGCTTGCTATGCTTGCACTTATGCTTGCGCTCATGATTATCGAATTATTGTTCCTGCGATTGTGCCGTAACCGTTTCAATATTTATTTTATATATGATTGTTCTTTGTATAGGTATTTTTCTATTATATTATAATATACCAAGGTGCACAGTCTTTAGTTCAGCAAATGGCAAGGCAAAAGGCAATAAGTAGTCTCACCGACTGACTGAAAATTATATGTATTTATAGACATTCTATATGCATGTTGCTTGCTTGCTTGCTGTAAGCGAATTGTAATACGAAACCGTTAGAAGAGAATTTTTCTATTTAGTTTAAAGAATCGAAAGAAATAATCTCTTTGCGAGATAATCACAAATAAATTTAGTTTAGTTTAAGACAAGTGTACGCTTACGAGCTATCTCTTGGAATTATTTGTGAGCGCGAAAAATAATTTGGAAACAACACGAATTCGTGCGGGAATTTCTTTCACTTCTTCGTCTTCTTCATTTTTTTGGACCTTCATTAAAATCAACTTAGAAGTATGTTATACTACCCACAATACAGCATAATTCATTGAAATAGAATAAAACTATTTAATGAGCATTTGTATTGTGCAGAAGCAAGCTGCAAGCGAATATAGCACACATTAATTTCATTGATTAAACGAAGCCCACTACAATGCTTTCCTTGAGCTTGCAAACCAATAAAAAGTAACATAATATTCCAAACAATAGACGTAAATACAATGCAACACAGCATACACCCAAGCGAAGAGAAGCAAATACAAATCATCGCTTTTTCTCTCCTCTCCTTGTCAACTGGAAGAATAACGACTCTGGCAGTATATTAATATCTCAATCAATCAGCTCCACATACATGCGTAATGAATAAGCGAAATAAAAACCGCGGGACGGACTGTTCTCGAAGATTTACGGCTGACTCCAGCTGGCCATTCTTTTGTGCGTCTTTATTATCTCTTAGTACGTTTGCATGAACTTCTTGCTCACGCAATGCTCGCATGGTGAGAGATGAGTGTGTAAATAAAAAAACTGTTAAAAATAAACTTCTTATTCGTTACGTATTTGAATTTGATTTGCCCAAGTACGATTCAAGATCAGGTGACTGCCTCCTCTTTGGCTTTGAGTTAGAACCAGGAAGAGCTTACAAAAGATTTGCCTGATCTTTATCAGCAGCTATTCGCGGCTGAATGCATGCAATGCGATGCATACTTGTCCTAATCGAACACTACTGGAGTTTGCGCTTATGTGCTGCTTATCGCCCGCATCTGTACAATCAGTAATGCAATACAATATACACCAGGCAAGGAAGGCATCGACGTCAAACTGGCAGCCTATAGTCTGGTTCCATGCTTCTTAGGCGTTGAATCTTAATCTTATCACATGTCTGCTTTGATTCCACGCACGCGAAACTGTAATATTTATGCGATAATGCAATTAAAATAACGCCGAAAAGATTTACAAGCTTAAACACTTGCATGTGCAATGCATTTTTGAGTGATGTTATCAGTAATTGCGAATGGTTTTCGTAAATTAATGTGATAATAGGTTTAATGGTGCATTCAGTAAACTATTTGCTTTTATTGTATTCGACTTGACTTTAACTACTTCTGGTTGTTGTTTATCAAGCGCGATATTTGTTATTATATAATGCAGCTTGTTCAGTTCTTTCCTCCTGCTCTTATCAGCTCTTATTCAGCGGTAATTTATTGGATTTCTTTGACTTGCTTTGATTTGAAGTTCATGTTGCTTTCTTATCACATACAGATGTGCATACATCATAAGTAGAAGTTTTATTCTAGAAAGTTGAACTTTGCTACAGTTTTCCTCATCTTCTGGCGAATGTTCGTTAATATTTATTGCAAATACCTTGCAATTAGCTTTTGAGTAAAGAAACAACAAATTAGAGGCTCATTACTCGTTTCTTGCTCAATTTTCGTTCAAAGCCTACCAGCATAGGAGGATGCAGCAGTTATTCGCCGAATTATTCGTATTAAGTAAATGTTAGTAAAACGCGGAGGTAATGAGACTTTCAGTTCATTTCACTTCATGTTCCTTCAGTTTGCTTCACTTTATTGCTGGTCTCATTATGATTTATCGACTCGCTTTAGTTTTTTGTAATCGACAACTCTTTTAGCGCAATCGTACAACAATTTTGCACCTCCGGGCGAAAGCCATATTTTAATATTTGTTAGCATTTCGGTAAATGTTTTTATCAAACGATCTCTAGTTCAGAATTTAGTTGAGTTAAGTTGTGTGTACATACAAATTGTAATTTGTCGAGGCCTTTCTCTAAACTACATTTAACGACTGATTCAAGGAAAATGCTTGAATCAATTATACAATACAATACAATAGTCTGATCAAGACTATATTATAGACATTTATGGTAAAGTGAGTTTTATAAGGAGTTTTTTAAATTGTTCTTAAAACAAATTTAATTGCTAATTGAAGCTATGATATAATAAGCCGTCTTATAGTCTTATAGGTTTCTATTAATACCTTCCACGGTCTTGATTAAAAAATTACTCGAGACTGGATTGTGGTCAGCGTAGGTGGCGAACGAACGTGCTTGCAAATATTTCAAAAGTGTGTGGGCTAATCATTATATTCCATAATCATAGCATACGCTTTGTAATATCATCTCCTCATTACAAGCAAACATCCTATCGAAATGATATAATAATATTGATTGTGAAATGTTGACTGGCGTCAGACGTCTTTTATTTCGTCGTTCGTCGCAGAGGAAACCAAGAGGCCAAGAGAATGCACTGTAATTAAGATGCACTTAACCAACCATGTGGCACTTTGCGAGGGTGGCGACATAGTGTGCTTGTTTATTATTTAAGTATTTTAAAGAAAGATAAACAATTAATTTAATTAAAGATTAATATGTTTGCTCAGCTGTGTTGGGCAATTTTAATTAAGCAATCGATTTATTCATTCATTACTTATATAATTATATTCAAGTAGGTACTATTATATAGGTACATATGTACAAATACTTAATTTGCGAGGGTGGGTAAGCAAAGGTCTCAAGTGTTACTAGAATTTTGTAATTTACGATGGGCACTTATCGGTAAACTTGCGTTTGCGCTTATACATATGTACGTTCGCAAGAAAGAGGAAAGTGGCATAGTGAGTGAGAATTTTCAGAATCTTACCTTAATGTTCCGCTAGATAAAGAAATAAGTGTTCCCTTAAAATGTACCATAAAACATCAGGTACCTTCCTTCTTCTTTTCTTTTTTCTCCTCTTTTCTCTTCTCAGTCTTGTCTTGTCATTTCTTGGTTCAGTTTTCCTACGAGTTCTTTTATCGCAGTTGCTGTTGCAGTTGCAGTTTCAAGCTGCAGTAGTGAAGTGAAGTACTTTACTTAACGTTCAGTCTGCTTGGCGATTAGTTCTCGTCTAGTCTAGTCTTGTCTGGTGTTCTCAAGTCTTGTCTTGTCTTTGAATAACCATCAGTGCGCAATTGTGTGGTTTCAGGACGCGAGTGCAGCCTAATGGCTTCGAATCGGCTGCCAAGCCTCTCCGAGAAGACACTTATGCGGATATCACAATGATGCCATCCCGTTCGACGCCGAACTTGCAGCAGCCGACCAGCAAACTCTACGGCGTGTACGGAGACAGCGAGCTGCAGCCGCACCGCGATGCAGACTCACCGCCTCCGGCGCCTCCAGTGCGCGACTCCTCCACGCTTAAATCTGTCAAATACGGCCCTGGCCACGAGAAATTTCCATCTTGGCCTGTGGCCTCTGCTGCTGAAACGCCTCAGGCACTACGTTGTCCACCAAGTGGAGGTTCCCATCGTTCCAAGTCCTGGACAGACCACACTAACTACCCTAAAGAGAAGGTGGTTGCTTATACGAGGCCGTATATGAAGAGGCAACATTCCTCTGCACAGACACAACAAGTAAGTATTTATTTCTGAAGAAAACAGTCCGATATCTAAGTTTATTTTGTTTTTTAAGCAGAAACTGAAAACAGTGATGGAACGCTGTGAAAAAATTGCACCTGAAACGTACGAGTCAAGGTATGACAAACTGAACGACCGATTGTACTTGCCCCACGTTGATCGGGACGGCAAACAACTGGGGGACGCTGATTATATGGTACCTTCGCCTCCAGAGAGGGATACTTGCAAGCCCCAGTTGACCCAAGCCGACTTGGAGGAATACGCACGTACTTATCAAGATACCAACCCAGATACTTTGAAAAATGGCTCTAACTTGGAGGAATTTATCAAGTATGCGCGCAACTACGAGGATTCTCTTTATCAGCACTCGAAACACGATGACGAGAGCAGTATTCTGATGCATTTGCATCAAAAACAGTTGTCTTATGCTCAGAGTGAAGGATATCATAGTTACGTGAGCAGTGTTGACTCTACGTCTACGCCGTTTCTGGACCGTCTGCGTAGAGACAGTGAAGCAGTGGCGAATCGGCACTGGGATGACGAAACAGATCACTCAAGGCATGAGGGACGCGATAGTGTGGTCACTACTAGTTCAGGAAGTGCATCTTCAAGTGAGACTCTCAAGTGGCACGGATCAATGAGCGACGTCTCAGTGGCGAGCAGTTCCTGTACGCACTTAGCTTCCAATAAGCAGTTGATCGCGCACAGTGCCAGAGTCCAGACCCCACAACGACATCACTCTGAGAGCGTGCTCTACATGGTGGGAGGCGAAGACGGTTGGAAAGATAAAGAAAGCAGGAAGAACAACGCAAATAAGCTCAAGTTATTTGCGGTTAATACATATACTGTTCAAGAAACTCCATCAAACAATAGGTAACTTATTAAGATTTTGGGTTAATGTGGATTTTAACTTTAATTTTTCGGTTGTAGGCTGTCTAATTCTTCATTATCAGTGGCTGATAGAATACATGAACTAGAGAAACAACAGAAGTATTCTTATCTGGACCCAGAGAAGAAGCACAAAGTTCCTGACCCTACTTTAAAGGCGATACAGAAAAAGGCGCTGCTCTCGTTTTATGAGCGCCATCAGACAAACAAGAGCAATTGGCGGTCGGAACCGCAACTGACGCAGGGCAGTGCTTTGCAACCAGTGCCACCGCCGCCCCCGAGGGTGCAAGTGCAACTACCTTCGCGGCGTGCGTCTTCGGCCTCGGACTACGCCTCCAATAACACGTCAAAGCGCAGCAGCATGGCGTCCAGTCGTGAAGGAAAGCTCACTCCTAAGCATCAGCATAGCAATTCCTGTGGGAGCTTGTCTGCAGACCTGCTAGGCCCTGTCATAGTGGGCCCTTCAATCTCTGTCGACGATTGGGTGCCGGAACAGCCGCCTGAACGGCCCCCGAAGAACCCGCACTTGCGCACAGCATATCCGGATCTTTTCCGCGATCAGCGCGTGCCCAGTCCTGACTTGCCACCGCCTTCACCGCCAACAGTCCTGGAGGAGGAAGTGTTCCAAAATGACGAGCCTCTTCCGCCGCCTCCAACCGAGCTGGAGGCTGCCAAATGGCATGATGATCTTGAAGATCGCTTTAAGGAATACATCACCAACAATCAGCATTCTTCCCCGCAGATTCAAATACATGTTCAAGGACTTCCAGACAAGAGGAATTACGTCAACGAGGATGATATCAAGAAACATACTATTGGTCTCCCTGAACGAACACCCAGCATGAATATGAAAAGGTCCGCCAGGGAGCAGCTCGGGTTCAATAAGATGGAAAGTCGCCCAAATTCCAGGAATAAACATATGGGAGGATCGGTAGCTATCAGCCAGAAAATCAGCGGAAGTTTGCATCGAGCGGAGCCCATGCGGGCACAACCTTTATCAGAGAAGAAACTAGCAGGCACAAGGTTGCAACAACGTGCTTCTTTCGCCGAGACATCAACGAAGGAATCGCCACCGCCGCTCCAACCTCGACAGATGCGCATCAATCAGAGTATGCGGGCGAGGTACTCCGACCATCGGTCAGTCAGCGCCATGATGCGGCTCTCACCCGGAAAGGATGCTTCACCGAAGATATCCACGTAAGTCCCCAATTAGACTACACTACTCTTAGCGTATTGTTGGTTGCATACACTGACCGTGAAAGAAGTTTGAAGAATGAATGAATCCAACGAGGAAATGATGATAGTGCTTGAGAAGGATCAATTGTTAGGTTGATTTATAGCGCTTGCATGATACTTACTGACATCCACTGTCTCCGACTGTAAACGAGACGCCTAATTGGCATGAAAAACGGTGCAGCGCTGGTGCTCAGATTTAATTGATTGCCATTGCATTGCTTGGCCTGCCATTCAATTCCAGGCGCACAATTGCAATATGCAAGTGCATAAATCATTTGCGTTATTCAACGTCAGCGAAGAGACGCAACCAACTATACGTGATCGTATATTAGACATACATTTCTAGGCATTGTTGTTGTGTGTGCGTGATTTGATTTGCGTTGCTTTTGCTCTTGCGCAACTTCTTATCGATTCAACTGCAGCCAGCAGTACTTATTATCACTCACGCACGTGGAGTCGACTTGAGTTTGATAATGATGAATAATTGGTGAAAGAAATAACGTCATTATAACGGTACACACAAATACAAGTTCAATTAAATTGCGCGTTTAAAATGTAATTAACTCTTAAACTTACCTAAAGGTTTAAACACGTACGGTCTGAAATGTTCGTTTTGGGAAATATTTCAATTTCACTTTTATTTTCAAACTCGGCGTTATGTATTTCTAGAGAGAAAAAAAAAGATATAAACTTATGTGGTTTTCCTAGAAACTGATTAATTCAAGGCACATCGCGCTTACGGGTTTTTAATGATTACAAATAGAGTCGTTTATTAATTTATATGGATATATAGATAGGCTAGTCAGTCAGGCTGCATTCGCATTCATTCAGTTTCTCACAGACTGCACGTTTTCTATATAATAATCACTTAATTACGGTTTATTATCCGCTTGATGTGCGATGTTTGGCGCTGCCGGCAAAGCGAATACGAATAGAAATTCATTCGCGTTTCATTTCATTTCGTTTCCAGTTTCTGTGAATTTTGTCAGTTTAGAGGCGAATAATTAAGATGGAAATGTATACATATATCACTGCTTGTTGTAGTAAAATAGTAGAAACAAAGTGTAAAGTCAGAAAATTTTCTTTCTGAGGGGTTTTGCACATGACAAGTATGAACTTACGGTTTTTTAATTGAATTGAATTTAAGCAAATACTTGTAGTTTAATAACCTCTTAATGCGAATTTACAAAAAAGTACCGTTTGTTAGTGAAATTTTATAATATTTTTAGTGAATTTGTTTTATTTTATTCCCGTTTGAATTAAGTACATACTAGGTACCAGCTTTTGTAGTTCTGCGGTTGCGCTTCAGCTGTCTCTTCACCTGCACTTGCTTGTTGGTTCCGGGATTCAAACACCGGAACCAGCAAGTAAAGTAAAATGAGTCAGTCAGTCTGCTTGCTTTTTATTTTTCGTTTTTATTCATGTCTCCCCGCTGCGTTTTATATAATTATACGCATTATCATAATGGGTTATTGTCCTCTATGAAGCACCCAGACAGTAGGCAATCCAACACACGTACATTTGAAAATGGACAAAACTAACAATAATTACATGTTAATGAAAACATTAGGAGAAACTATCAAATTGTTGAGTTCATCACGAGGATCAGAGGTTAAGTAAGCAAAGAGACATTATAAATCTTTGTCTGCGTCGTCGCGGTGACTTAATATTCTAGAAAAACAACATTTAAGCTCTTTCGCCAATATTAGATAAAACCTCATCTCATTACGTCCATGAATAGTCAATAGACTTTTGGTTTTTGCACAGTTTTTATCAAACAGCAGCGAAACAGTGAAAGTTATCTCTCAAAAGTTAACTCTGAGTGCGCAGTCATTAATTCCATTGTCGTCAGGTTACAATTATGTACATTCTACCAGTACCTACAGCAATCAATGCAGCGCCCGATAGCGAAATGTCAATATATTTTTGTCTTCATTAATCTCGCGATTGCAGAATCAGAATCGGAATTAACCACAAGCAGGCACGTACGTTGATTCAATCGGCATTATTGCCTCGTTGGTTGGTTTGTTGATCTGATTGCGAATTGAATTTTTGTTAGAATCTTCTTGCAATCAGTCATACTCGGCTTTTAATAAGCACGTATGGTATAGCTGGGTATACTGACTGAGGAGGAGAGATCGAAGCGATTAGTAGCATGGTTATGTGTTGATGGTAACACGTTTATGCAGCTATCAAACTGACCAACGGCAGGCCACGCACATAACACAAGCCATTAAGATTATTCTGCCGTTTCGTTTCGTAGTGTACCTTTTGTGCCCTTTTGTTCTATCATTTTGTTAGTGCGGCTCGCTGCTTGGTGTGTTGGTTGGAACGTGCCGATGCAAATCCTGCGCTTCTGATAGTGTGCTGATGCGAAACCAGCAGCCGCATAGAGTCGTGTTGTTATCCGCGTTTAGATATTTATTACAGTTGCAAACCAAGCACTGCAAAGGCGCTCCGAAGCAATGCAATGCCATTTATGCTATCTATCTCCATGCTATGCGAGGGCTCTTAATCGCGTAATTATTAGGTGGGTTCCACGTACCTTCGCGCACCGTGAAGATTTACATGCTGTTAAGAAGACTTTTTCTTCATTTTAATTTACACTGTACTTACACTCAGAAGTTAAAGTTTCGATTGAAGCAGTTATACAAAGTACAGAAATAAATTGGTTACCCTCGAGGGTAACCTAAATTTTGATGAAACATAACAGCTGGTATGTCACAGTCTACTTGGTCTATGAATAGATCAACTTTAACTGGGGTTGGGTTGGCACCCTCTAAACATAATATTAGACTGTGTGCTAAGCCCTGGATATAATTCCTTGGAGCGTGCGCTCTTATTATATTATATAAGCATGGGTATGGGTATAGGTGTTTTGTTCAATAAAAGGTCGTTCATTGTTCACTCGATTCAATTCAATTCCATTCGATTGGATTCG
Source organism: Aleochara bilineata (assembly GCA_003054995.1). Classification (NCBI taxonomy): domain Eukaryota; kingdom Metazoa; phylum Arthropoda; class Insecta; order Coleoptera; family Staphylinidae; genus Aleochara; species Aleochara bilineata. The sequence goes on from NBZA01000574.1 coordinate 49,138, forward strand.
AGGCAGTGGTGGAGAGAAGAGCACGTGAAAGCTGACCTGAAAGCGTGCCCCATTGTTACCTTTCATCTCCCTGCTTTTGCTTGGAAGCGGAAATTCGCCAAGGACGTTCAGGTAGGCTCTGTCCTTGCCTATCGTAATGCGTAATCACAATCACAACTCCACGTAACGCCACAAAAAAGTAAATAAGCAAAACTTGTGCTACTTTTTGAAAAGTTAAAATGACGATAAATGCAACTCAATTTTATTTTAAACTCTACTTAAATCTAACATTTAATAACCTAGAACTGCTTGGTGCATATTCCATGTTGATAATTGGAGTGATAATTTGATTTAATTAGTATAAAGTTAATTGACGCTTGCTTGCATGCGTTTATTTCTTATTCGTATTCGGGTTGAGTGTGAGTTCGCATTCGTGTTTGCCTTCAGCACCTAAGGAACTCCTAAGAAACTGACTTAACTGTAAGTCAAGTCAGGTATTGAGACTTGTATTGATTTATTAGACGCTTTACGAAATGAACTAAAATGATAATTAAAATTGAAATCATGTAAACGTCGACAGGCTGTGAGTTATTGTTCGCAACCGGAGTAAGTAATTAAATTGTAATGACTAATCATGCACAATAGATGCACTTCGCAAGCGCAACCGCAAGTGACGTTATGAGTAATATTTATCATTGTTGGTTGTAGGTTCAGAGTGCTTTGTTAATGTTAATGTGTTATTATATATAGTTCAGAAGGTAGAAAAGTAATGCAAGCGAAGAAAGAAGCGCAATCACAAGCGAAGAAGTCTCGCGACGCGCTATGCACTCGCAGTCTTCGAGTAGGGGAAATTTCGCTCTTGAAGTTACGCTTGCTTTTATGTTGGTGAACATGGCATGAGGTACGAGCTCAGTCAGTCGATCGTACAACGCCGTGCTTGATGCGTTATCGTGTAGTATAGAATGATAATACCGCGTCCTCTAGTGCGTCGTCCGCTCGCGAACAAACTTTGCATAAGTTTCGTGCTCGTTTCATCATCGCTCAATAAATATTATTGCCGATGAAGCATTCATTCATTGGTTTAGTTTGTGAGTGCAGTTGTCCATGAAAATATCTTTGGAACAAAGTTTACACTTTAGTTTAGTTGTGCATAAAGGATAATTGCAATCAGCTGGCCTGGGCTAGACTTGTATTGACTTGTGTTGACTTGTTGCACGGAGAAATACCAGTTATTCTTCGTTTCGACATGGTGTTCGGCAGTGGAAGCAAGTTTCGCATTCGCAGGTAATTAATTCAGTCAAGCAATAACATATATACGTATGTACTTATCACGAAGTTATCTTGCCACTGGGTAAGGCTTGAAGTCATATTTAATTGTCCGGTATTGGCTCAGTACATACAGCTCAGATCAATTTGGTTTGGCTCTCAATAGTCGATAAAATTGCGCAATGACTTTGTGTTCGCGTTTCTGCCATGTATTACCTTGCCTGTGTCGGATTTGAGGGCGTCACACCTACAAATCTTACACTGCGTACACTTGCGTTCGCTCCGCGAATAAATATTATTTTCTGCCATACTAGGAAGGTTAACGCGACGCGAGTTGCGACATGATATGTCATGTCACAAGCGCATACGCCAGCAACTCGAGCAACAACTCCTTAACAAAGAATCAAAAAGTTACGAGAGTGCAAGAAAGCACTCTCGATGACTCATTATCCTTTTGAGCATCTGTTTCTTGAGCCTCTTTGGTAATAATCAAGATACATATTTCTTAAGTTTATCAACTGATTGTTTCATTGAGCAAACGTTTAATTTCTTCAAGACAGAAAAAAACGCTACCGTTGATTGGAGCCAATGGTCCATTGACTGCAGCTTGCGGTTTGATTGAGCGAATAATAAACAACAACACTTCTTGTGACTTGTGTTACGAAGTAACGCTCTAAAAATCATAATGAAATGCCGCTGCTGACAACACAAGCGCATCGGCAAATCGACTGCATTGTTATCGAAACATCTTGCCCTCGATCGTTCGTTCGCTGTTGGTTCAGTTTAATTTAGTTTAGTTTAGGCGATCAATCGGTTACATAACGCTACTTATATTTTTCTGCGTGCGTCGCGAATGCACGATCAATAACGCAGCAATTAATTGCTCATTGCAGAAAGCAGACAGACAACAAGCAGTAGACAGCAAGCAGCAGGCAGTAGGTTGTAATCAACACGCAATCACACATCTGGCGTCCGAAAATAAAACGCAAGTCGCGAGTAAATTATCTCATTCGAATGTTACTTGACTGCGCATCAAGGAAGAAACGACATTACCCAATGAATGAATGAATAAATACGGAAAAAATGATAAAATAGAAAGTGAATTCATGCTACTTACATGCTTATTTACTACCAGTGCGCCAGGTTTTTGTTTTTTATAGGTTAAGTTAATTACTTGTACTTTTAATCACTTTAAAAAACTTTCAGTTGGCAAATCTCTTGTAATTCTTCTTGAAAATGTGGAGAACTTAACATAAATTATTTTAATAATGGCCTCTTGGCATTAATCACCATGATTCATAATGTAACATTTAATTAATTAACAATTCATTCGGTGCTTTACTGTTCTTTGCATTTCAATGAAGTGGACGTCATGTCAGTCAATTGCAAACACAAAACATAACAAGTACAAGTCTAAACTTAGATTTCTAATTAGAATTATTCATAATGTACGCAAGGAAAGAGGGATAACATTGTGTTTGAATTGATTCTATTGTTTCTGAACCTAAAAGTTGAATCAAATTTAAATTTATGACCATTACTGTTGCTTTGAGTAGACCTGCGCAAACCTGAGAATGGAATGCAATAAACATGCTAAAATTGTGTGACGACTTCGCGTTGTTCGCATCGGAAAGTCGCCATTTCCATGATTGCCTTTTAATAAGGCGTCATTTCAATAATTCTACTGCATTCTTGTGTGCGTTAACGATATTATTCATTGATTTTATTGATGTGTTCGTCGCGCAATAAATATTATCATTACCGGTGGAGTGCGGACTGCTTGCTCCAATTGCTTTTGCTTCTGCATTTGCTTGAAACTTGAAAGTTAGTTGACACATTCATTCGCCTAGGTGCAGTTATGTCATTCACCTTAATTAAATTTATGCGAAAAGGTGTAGTAACTACGGTAGTCGCTTTATATCTTTAGGTTATGGCTGCTAATTACGTGACAGTAGCATGAACAAAGATTCTCTTCAGTTGTAGGCACAATAGTAGGTTGCTGTTCAATCGTTTGTAAAACTGAACAATGCCAACTTTATGTACAAACCGAATTTTTCAATGACAATGACCTCACCTCCCGGTGAAACAAATCACATGCCTGGCCAGACATTTCAGAACTAATTATCTGCTTGTATGCTAATTATTCCCGCTGGATCGACTGCAAATCATTCTACGCTAGTGCACGAGGCTGTGATGCGTGAACTTGCACTTGGAAGCAAGAAGAATGTCTTAAGTAATAAAGTCAAGTCCAGCAGCGATGGCAAATATTTATCTGTTTGCCTGGCGCTTCTGTAATATTTGCTGACTATGAGTCAATATTTACTAATGTTTCTTCAAGGATAATTGTGAAAAATTCAGTACAGGCTTGAATACATCTATGAATGTTTTCAATTATTTATGGAGTCTTCTGTAAACAGTAGAAGTCTATACTTTCCAGTCAACATCTGGTTTGGATACCAAGCAAAGCATGTGCCAAGATATGTGTAGAAGAGAAGTATGTGCAGTATTTTCCCAGCGCAGCGCGGGCGAAAAACGAGCGATTTGCGGAAACATCGAAGAGCAAGCAGTGAATGCGGATGCTGAGCTGTGATGGCCAGGTGCGTGTGCACAAAGAGCCCACGTCCCGACGTACATACAGGCTTATCTTAGGCAGGCGCAGATGCATCTTCAATGCGCTTCATTCAATTAAATAAGAAAATTCCTTCCAGGTTGCTACTTGGCGCTGCAACACCAACACGCCAATGGGTATTTTTAGCCAACAGACGTAATTTGCAAATGCCCAACGCGTTATATTTAAGTGTAACTCACACGGGTGGTTATTTTCGGCTTGATTTTGTTTTGCGCAAAACGCGCAGTTTGTGTGAAGATGTCAAACTGTTGCTTCTGTTGTATCGAGCGACGCGACTTCGCAATGGCCAAGTGAGTGCTTGCTTGCTTGCTTGCTTGTTTTCTTTATTTCTTGTCAAATTCATTGTTTACGCGATCAACAACAAGAAGAATAAGAATACGAATGAGAAGGAGAAGGAGAAAAGAAGAATAAGAGGAAGAAGTACGAACAGTTGCGGTCAAAGTGTGATGACCGTGATTGTCTCGCTTGTTGATGTTGATGTTTATGTTGTTGCTGCTTCTTTCGGCTGCTTCGCACCATCATCAACGCGTCTGAAGACAGGACAAGACAGAACGGACGCTTGCATCTTTGCTTGAGTCTTCAGCTGACCGCCATAAAACACAACAAGACAGCAAATACGTTTTGTTCTTATTGCCATGGCGAATAGACAGTCGTTTCTTCGCCAATTAAATGCTTTATTGTCGTATTTGTTCTTTGACAAGGACATGACTGTGTTTTACATATTTTGGCAAAGCGGATTGCATACAAACGACCAAGAACTAACGGGTGCACACTGTGCTTGCTCTTGTGCTGGAGCATCTGCTTGGAAATATAAACAGTTATATACCATACCAAAGTCTACGTAAACGTAAGCGCAAACTAAACGACAATGAACATGAACTGCGATGTGATGTGCTGTGGTTTTTCAGTTACACTTCACAATAATTTTACTTTAGTTTCGTCTGTTTTATTCAAGTAACCGAAGAAGTCACTGAAACGAGGAAACATTCCATGACATTGTCATCATATCGTGACTTACGGACGTAAAGTTCAACAAACATAATAATAATTTCAACCGAAACTAACTAAACCAAAGCTAAGTTTAAGTTCAGGTAAAGACAAGCGAAGAAAAGCAAAAAGAGTGAAATCTACTCTTCTTTTTCTGTACTTTCTCTCAATGACAAAGGTACAATGACATTATCATATATTGATTCATCGGATTCAGTCATTCACTCGTTGTTATTATGCATTTTATCACAGTTAAAGACGCGCAGTTATGCAAAACAAGCTCGACGTTCGTGCAGTTTTGCATTAATGGTTCCGCCGATGCGATGCGAATGCGATGCGATGCATGCTGGATTAATGAGACATTAAGACTATGAATGGACAACTTCCTCACTTAATTAACATTGACATTGTTCATTGACCCGCAAAACAGCTGGAGAAATAGAAAAAGTGAAACTACATGTGAACCGAAGCGGCTTAGCTTGGTTGCCAGGATGGATGGATGAATGCATGAATGATAGATACGCGAAGTGGAAAGAAAGAAATCGACGTCCACGACTCCAGTCGCGTTAGTTAATTAAAGCCCTGCAGATATGTGTCTTTATTAATTGCAATCGGAAATGCGGCGTCCGATACACCGTTTCAATGTCGCTACTGCTACTGCGCAGATCGTTGACAGATAAATCTGGGCCATTGATACATTTAATTTCACTCGGTTTCTATTTTAAAAGATTTTGTTTATTTATATGAATAATTTCCAAAAAAAAATTATGCGTGTTTTTGTTTGTTTTTGCTAAAGATTCATATGTACATTAGTATTTACTTTTTGTATTGTTTTAAAATTAATATAAAGTTGAAAGTTTTTCTCGTTTAGAAATTAAAATTATTACTTAGTGATTCAGATCTAGATCATGATTAAATATCAATTAAATTAGACATGCCCAATGAGCGATTTAATTAGATGCTTGATAAAATATTGGATTATAATTGATTTGCTGTTTCTTCTGTCTTTCGTCTTCCTCTTGTTGGTTTCTCTAAGTTATTCTCTCAAATTATGCACGCCTGTTTGATTCAATGAATTTTGTTTAATTCTCTGAGGTTATTTGCCATTGACTAGCGAAAGTGTTGACGCGTTTAATGCATAAATTATACACACTGACAATCAATGCTGAAGAAAAGTACCTGTTTGTCTGCTTTTGCCTGCATTTGCTTGCCTCCAAGGGAATATTAAATGATTATACTTTTATCGATAGTCTTTCTCCGCATCTCTACCAACAGAGAAACGGAAAGAAACTAGTGAACTCTATTTTTTAATCACTGATTGCGTTAATTGTAGGAACCAGTTAGATTAATTAAATGCGTTCACTTAGGAGATTACGAACAACCAGTGGGTAGATGGAGAAATAATAGAAAATGAGCTGAATTCCGATACCGCTCGCTCGCTTTGCTCATTGTCAGTATAATACTGTGTGTTATGGGAACCGCATAATTGGCATACACATTTCCCATGCTCATCAGCAGCATGGATGAAGCCATAATGCATACAAAAGCGCAAGCGCTCGGAAGTATACTTACTTTACCGGTTCTTGGGTGATGCTGGGACGTGCGCTACGGTACATCTCGCCACAGCCACCGTCTAAGGCCGTGCCTTAGGAAGAAGAAGAATGACTACATATGTGACTTATTAGTCTATCTTCGGCCAGAATCGCGGATGTTTTTCTGATTATGGATTGCATTTTTCTCATTTGTAAAGACGTACAGAACTGCACCCTGCGATAATTGCTTCCTTGCTAACCAAAAACACAAATAAGAAGAAGTTGAGAAATAGATAAGTACCGTTAGAAGCTGTCAAATGGTCATGTGGTTCCAATAAATCCCCCCCAAAGTAGTTACTTCACAAGCCTGTAATAACGATAATCAATCGATACTTACCTGTATAACTTTACTTGCGTTTGTGCAGTAATCATGCTACGCTCGGTCAATAAACAATTATATCTTTCGACTCCTCTGCCAATGCGAATGCGCTTGCGAATACGAATGTTCTGGTTGAATGGCTGGAGTTGGAGTTATCTCTGCGTGTGTGCAAGGCATGGACATGGGCATGGGCGCAGATATAATTGATTCATTTTTGCTAGACTTGCATAATCCAGTTATCCAGTTTGCTAATGGATTTCCTCATACCGCAGCTCGCAGTGGCGAAACGCGACGCGACGTACAAATCTTGTCCACCTCTGCTTGTCTGTCCATCACTTCTTCTGAGGCTGTCTATCTATATTGCCAGCCAATTAATGATCCAATCACGACTCTTCCAAGCATAGCGCCGCACTACCAACGCTTTAATAATACCTTTCAGTAATACTCACTATTATGTAAATCTATTATTCTATTAATACATCACATAAACAACCTAAGCTATGTCCTCTTATCAGGAAACATTCATTCATCTACTGAAAAGTTAAAAAGAGTGATTTATCGGTAATCAATTAAGTATGAGATATCAGAAAGTGTATCAAGCGTTGAATTTCAATTTGCAGTATTTTATCACTGCCGTTGAAGTAATTACATACCCGGCCGCTGCAGGCGCTTGCACTCCTGCTCCTAATTAATAATCTCAATAATTGTGTGCGCAATTTGCATAAATGGTATCAATCAAAATCGCAATTTTCGTTTCTTCCAGCTTTCCACGGCTGGTTGGTTTTAATCGCGCAAGTAAATAAACGCTTCGCTGCTACTGCTTTTGCCAAGCAAAGTAAAGTAAGCGTGTAAGAAATTAATAACAGAAGGAGAAGAATGAAAGATGTTTAAATATGCGCTTGCCTGGCGGCTGCTTAACAATGCGGAAAAAATCAGTGTAGTGCTTCTCTTCACTTTTCGCTATGTTAGATTCCATCAAAGCTATATCTATCGGCTCTTGCGGATGAAATTGAGCAGTAATTATGATGAATTAAACAGAAAAAGTGATAAACGTGAATGCATATGAAGAGTTCTTGCAAAAGCAGTCGCACTTGCAGAAGCAGTAGCTGCGAGATTTCTGCAGTAGTTCTTGCAAGATAGAGTATTACATGCTTGAATGCAGCAAGGCAGGCGCAAAAGCTACATAAATTTGATATTACTGGCAATAAAATAGCGTCTGGGATGTACGTTTTCTGTATATTTACGACGGCTGTACGGTTAGCGTTTGCATAAGCCGGAAATATCAATAAATTATTGTGGGCTTTAGCAAATTCTTCCTTGGAATTAATTAAAGTTGACACTTTTCCTTACTTCTTACGTCTGTCTCTCAACGAAACCGTGATTTTCGTGCAAGTGCAATTACAATTTACTTACGTGGAGTTTCTACGTCGTTAAAAAGATAAGCACAAGCGCAAGTACAAGTTCTCTCCCTAATTAATTCTAATCACCTGTTAGGTTTCTTTTTATTTAATCAAGCACTGAGATGCAGCCACCAGGCAGTAATCTAATTAGCAAGCTGGTAATTACAGTAAATGCTCACTGGTCGGCAAGTAACGTGTCGAAATGCGCATTCAAACTTTAACTTAAGATTTAGCTTACAATTAGCTTGGTTTAAAGTTAACATGGAACTAATTCGACTTGCTGGTGATTAGCAACTACACGGGAGTTGTGTAATTTCATTGGGAAATGCACTTTTTAAGTATTTTGGATCAGCAAGAGAAAGAAACTCCAGGAAAGATACTGGAGGTTCTAAAATTCTTAGCAATTTGCATTAAATCTTCCGGAGTTGCATGCATATGGATTGTTAATGAGTGTATTCTTTCCTCCATTGTGAGCTGCCAGCTGTAATCTTGAGTGCTATCAGCATTGATTAGCTTTGTATCATCATGCAAGTGCGTTAGAACAAAGTGTATTGTGCTGTTTTTTGGAGGGGAAAGTTTGAAGAATGAAGGTTTTAATCAAGCGCAATTTTGAGCACATGTGCTCGAATCTGAGCGCGTAATTACGCGCTGAAGGGGAAACGATGACGAGGATGTGATGTGTCGTGTCCTCCTAACATCCATACTCACAATCAAGCGAAATTCGTCTACACTTTTTGTTCAAATTTGTATCGCATTGTGCTTGAAACAATAGGAAGTGAAGTGGTGTTGCTTGTTTGCGCACACACAATGATGAAAGTACATGTTCTGCTGCTCCTTATCCAAGAATAAGATCACACTTTGAATGCGTTTCTATGATCTATAATCTATTCCTTTTCTTTTCAGAAGCCAATCGAAGGCGTCCTATTTGGCCTCCAGACGAGAACGCGAGAGAATCGTCCCCGATTCAGATACCGGCAGCTACAAGCGAACCATCTCTCCGAATGGACATGACTCTTTCAACGATTCGTCCAAGGCGAGTCATAATCACAGCCCTAATCAGATTCATAACCAGCGGGACTCGATATGGTCTCTAAACGGAAGCAGGAGCAAGGAAACCATACTGAAGAATAATAATAACTTAAACATCACGCGGCGTGCATCTATGAATGACAAATCTATGAAGATTGAAGATAAGGAAAAGCCGCAAATGGTGCTTCCGGATGTCCTACCGGTGAATGCCAAACTCTTGACGCCGAGGTATGCCTCCAGACCGGCTCAATTGAGTCTTGCACCAGTGGAAGACGATCTGTTTAAGACGCGGCCTATGAAACCTTCACCAGCGTCGTCTCCGAAGAGCCCACAAAGTCCCTTGAGAAGTCCTTTCAGTTCTATTCAAAGTTCCTCTACGCCAAAATCGTCCCCGACATCTTCAACTCCACCGACTCCTCCGGAAAGCCCACTTAGAAAGTCACCACCTAATATCCGTCTTAGTTTATCTCCGAATACAAGTCCAAATGCAAGTATTAAGCCGACAAGAAGGAGTTCAATCTCAGTATCAACATCTCCATTGAAATCTTCGCCTTTGGCAAGCCCACCAAGAACACCTGAGTCTCCCAGGTCACCAGATACCACTCCTCCTACCACGCCAGATAGCCCGAAGGTCATCGAAGGATTGCAGATGATGCAACGCACAGAAGTGATTCTTCGTGTGAATGCATGCACTACGGATGCAGTTACACAAACCGACCAGACTGAAAAGGAAGAGGTGGAAACTTCCTCACTTAATGATAATTCCTCTGCGGCGGCGGCAATTCCAATCCCCGGACGCAAGAAGCTACAAGAGGAAATTGATTGTGAAACTCTCTCGATGGATTTCGTCAGTCAGTTGCCCACGTCAACGCGGCTTAAGGAGATTCTAGGTAATAAACCCTACCTTCGCCTGGTAATTAGTTGTTTCAATACATAAATGACGTCCTTTTGTTTGCTGTTGCATAGTTCAAGGCCCCGAGCATAAGAAACCCACCGATTACGTGTCAGGTCTCTTTAAACTCGAGATTACATCGCGACCCCGACCTGCCAACTCGCCATTCAGCCGGAGCCGAACTACCACACCCAGTAGCAGTCCGCCACCCACGAGCAATTTGGTTTTAAGTGCGTCTGCATCAAGGTATGCCCGATTCGAGGAGTCATGAATGCGTTTTATTAATTTTATGCGTTTTATTGTTTTATTTGTTGATTCACTATAGTGAATCACATTCAGTAGTGCCAAGGTTTGAGCTGCCTAGTCCTCTCTCGCCAGCGTCACCATACTTCACCACGTCCGAATCCAAGGCGAAGTTCTTAACGCAGTATAGTCAAGACATGAACCACTTGAATATTGTGAAGAACGCCAAAGATCTTACCCAGAAGAAGGTACAACTTCAATTTTTTTATTTTTCAATTTTACATTTTTCTAAACTTTAGGAGGAGTTGGTAAATCGGCTTGACCGAAAACTGGCTGTGCTTCGAGGTGAGCAACTGGTCGTCTCCGAAGAGTGTCGTATTAATGACGAGCTGGGAGAAAATGTGGAACTCCATGTCAAGCAAGTGGCACGACCGCACGAAGCGTCCAAATTTCGTTTGCACGTCGAGGAAGTTGGAAAAATTACTAGTCTTTTGTTGAGTCTTTCCGGGCGGCTTGCGCGTGCGGAAAATGCTCTTATGAGTATACCAGAGAACAGCCCTGAGAAGGTACTACTAAAAATCGAAACTAATGTTTGGATATTCATGCGTTTTTGTTATTTTCAGAGGATATTAGAATCTAAAAGGGATAAGCTGCTGGACCAGCTGGAAGAAGCCAAGAAGTTGAAAGAAAGCATAGATAAACGCAGTGTGAGCGTTTCAAATATCCTATATAAGTATTTAAACTCTGAGGAATACGCCGACTATGACCACTTTATAAATATGAAGGCGAAGCTACTGATGGACTCTAAGGATATTGCAGATAAAATTAAACTGGGCGAGGAGCAGTTGATAGCACTTAAAGAAACGCTAATTATTGATTGAGAAGAATGAGCAAAAAATAAGAAAACGAATTTTCCTAGTCCTATCAATTCCTTCACGATGTGAATAAGTGCGTAGAAAGGTGCGACTCTTCTGGAATGGAATGTATTAAACCTCGCAAAATTGAAAACTAACAATGTCAAACAAATTGTGCGTTTGACATCGTTACTTTTTCAGGATTCTGGTTTAATCTCTTACCATTTACCGAAATGGCTAAGATGGTTTACAAGCCAGACAGTAATGTAATTTATCATAACAGTAGCTCTACCTAATTTATTATTTTATAGGCTGTTGTTTGATCAAAGCATTTCCGTTTGTCTATTAAGATAATGATGTATTGTTCAGTTTATATCAATCAATAGAATATGTATTTATAAAGTAGTAGTATAAACCTAGGACCTTCATGTACACAATATAATTACTAAGTGAGTAATTATATAGCACTTGCAACCCGAATTATAATCCATGATTGCTTCACATTATTGTACACGGAAATGCAATGCTGTATATATTATAAACTTTTAAATATTAGTACGGTGCTCTGACAATACAAGAATATCTAGTATTAATGTTGTTACTTAACAAATTGTGATCAATTATTATTATATATTTTATATTTAGCAAGAATGATGATTATTCATTAATCTCTTGGAGACCATAAGTTTCAACATGTGCGAATTCTACACATATTGTTTGTTTGTAAGAATAGTTTTTTCTGTTTTATATTTCCAGTATGTGTAAAGCTTTATCCCCCGATTGCTTGCATTAAATAAGCATTGTTTTTACATAGTCTACTCTTGGTTTGATTGCTGTTCTTCATGTTTATTACTTTTGTTTTTACTTAGAGTACTGTTACACATTTAATAAGTAGTTGTATGAATTACTAAACATAAGTGGTTCTGCCAAAGCACTTCGTAGCTTAGTGGTGAAGTTGTGAGCCAATGGCTCAGAAATGCCGGGTTCGAATCTCGGACACTGCTTGCAATTTTGGTTTAATTATTACCATTATTTATAGTTTCCTATACAGTATTTCACAGCAAGTTCAAAAGATGGAAACACCTCTCCCAGTGTAGTGGTGACAAAAATCGGGAAATGGGAGTCAGTCTTGAGTGGACCACGAAGCTGGTCGGTCGAGCTTGACGGGGCGGGCGGGCCGAACAGTCTCATTCTTAAGGAAAAGGAATGTCAAAATTAAAAATGAACTTTCCTAATTAAAGTTTCATGTCTCTTGGGCTTGTGTAACACCACTATACGTACTTTAAATTTTAGAAAATGTTTCTGTAGACGGGGATTGAACCCATGACTCTTCGCATAATAGATCAGTGCTCAACCACTAAGCTACATTGTAACATGTTATAAAGCTAGTTAAAACCTCTACATTCTCTCTTACTTCTAGACGAATTTATTTCCTAAAATTTAAACAAAGAAATGATTCGCACATTTAAAAAACTTTAAATATTTATCTAACGACTTAATGTATATTCATGTATACAAGCGAGTTCAGGTCAGTCAGTGGGTTCAGGTCAGAACAAATCAAACAACAAAGCTGATTAAACAGAATTTAAGCATTGCACACTTATATAAATCGTCACTCTGTTGCAAGTATTTTACCAGTTAACAAGGTTCTTTAACTGCCTATAACTACAATTACAATGTTATTTAAAAGACTGTTATCTTCAAGGGCAATACTGCCAGAATGTAATTTTAAACCAAAACAGTATAATGTGAGTTCATACAGAAAAGTTAACTAAAACACGTCAATTTTTAAATTTTAAGGGCCCTTCATTAGATAACATGCTCAAAGTGCGCACAACTCGCTTAAATCCCGCATTAACAACCATATATGATCAACCCTTAGCGCTAACTCAAGGATACAAGCAATACCTGTGGGATATCAATGGTAACCGGTACTTGGATCTTTTCGGAGGCATATGCACTGTCTCAGTGGGTCACTGCCATCCGAAAATCAACATAGCAGTGCGAGAGCAAATGGAAACATTAAATCACGTCTCAAACATTTTCTTGCATCCAAAAATACACGAGTACGCCGAGCGACTGACAGCAAAACTGCCAGGCAATTTAAAAGTAAATATACGCGTAACACGCTTAATAAATAAAGCAGCTTGATACAATTATAGCCTGACTTATCGCTTAAAGGTTGCTTACTTTGTAAACAGCGGATCAGAGGCCAACGATCTTGCCATTCTTATGGCTCGGGTGTACACAAAAAACTTTGAGGTATTGACATTGCGGAATTGCTATCATGGCATGACTTGTACCACTATGGGACTCACAGGCACAGGGAAGTACAAATATAACTTGCCGAATATGTCCGGTGTTCAGCATGTTATGAATCCAGACGTGTACAAGGGCCCTTGGGGTGGTAGCAACTGCAGAGACAGTGTGGTCCAAACAACAAGAGCATGTAATTGTTCCAAAACCACTTGCAAAGCCAGAGATTTATACATAGAACAGTTCAAAGAACATTTTAATTACTCCCTGCCGAAGAAAAATGGAATTGCTGCATTTTTTGCTGAAAGTATTCAAGGGGTCGGCGGAACTGTGCAGTTTCCTAATGGGTATTTGAAAGAAGTTTTAAAAATTGTTAGAGATAACGGTGGGCTGTTTGTTTCTGATGAGGTGCAGACCGGCTTTGGAAGAACGGGAGACTATTTTTGGGGATTTGAGGGTCACGGGATTATTCCTGACATTGTCACCATGGCCAAGGGTATAGGTAATGGTTATCCCTTGGGCGCAGTTGTTACCACACCTGAAATTGCTGCCGCTTTGAATAATGCAAGTCATTTCAACACATTTGGAGGTAACCCTGTTGCTTGTACAGTCGGAATATCAGTCTTAGATATTATTGAAGAAGAAAAACTTCAAGAAAACTCTAAGAACCTGGGTACGTACTTCTTACAAGAGTTATCTAAGCTTAGAGATGAATTCCCTGGAACTGTCGGTGATGTTCGTGGAAAAGGCTTGATGATTGGAGTTGAACTGATAAAAGAAAAATCCAAAGAAGCATTAATTGATAAAAAAAATTACAACCTTCTTAGAGACAAAGGGGTAATAATGGGACAAGGTGGACCTCATGGAAATGTAAATCCCTAATCGAATATAACGCTCTATTATTGTTTAACGACTAAATACTTCTAGGTAATGCGTATAAAACCACCAATGTGTATAACAAAAGAAGATGTTAACTTTGCAGTGGAAGCTATACGGGAATCTCTGTTGGAACTTAATTATAAATAGTCTTGTCGGCTATAAGCATTGACCTTCATTCTGATAGCACCATTGTGGTGTCAGAGCTTCTGCATTAATTCCTCGTTTTACCAACCGTTCCCGGTGTCTGTACATACGACTTTCTACATCTGCAGTTCTTAGGCTAGGATTGGACCACAGACGTTCTGCTGCTGCAGCTGTCCTTGGCCATACACGACCATCCAGTGCCTCTTCATCTAAATATTCACTCCACATACAAATCTAGAACATTGGATATTTAGAACAATTTGCAGAAAACTTTTGAT
>NBZA01000574.1:64108-77408 GCA_003054995.1 Aleochara bilineata
CTAAGAAGTCCTCCAAAGAATCCCCTTTATGCTGGGACTTCAAGTACTTGCGTATCTCCTGTGAGCTGTTCCAACAGGGAAAAAATATTTCATCTCCTCCCATGTGGAATAAATTATCTTGAGGAAATTGCTCAATGATATCAGTGTATAATGATTCTAAAACTCTATACACGTTTTCATTGGCAGGGTTCAATTGCCCACAGGGAGGTTCAATGCAGTAAGATCTCCATGGTTGTTGGTTAACACAAACTGCAAGGTTACCCATGCCTGCCTCAGAGCCCCATTGCCAGCCAAATCCTGCATGCGCAGGCGAGTCAATCTCAATTATAATCCTAATGCCACGTACCAGCGCGTAGTGAATCAAGTCTTTTATATCTTCTGGAGTGTAAACTTCAGCTGAAGAGTACGCACCATATTTGGCTAGATTAGGTACACGAGTTGAAACATAAGGAAAACTTTGTGAATCTGTGATATGCCAATGGAAATAATTCAGCTTAGAGGCCGCCATGCCGTCCAATTGCCGCTTGATGGCGTCCACTGAAAAATAATTCCTTGCCGTGTCCAGAAGCAACGACCGATGGGGATAATGCGGTGCGTCCCTTATATAAGCTTCCTTCAGCATGACTAGTCCTTCTTCATAAGGCGCAACAAGTTGGGAAAGTGTTTCAATGCCGTGCCGTGCTCCATAGAAAGTTTTCGCCGTGATATACCATTGTGAATCTATAAGTTTTTGTTAAAAATCTGGCAAATCTTTAAACATTTGGAGTAAATCTTACTCTTAGTACTTATTATGTAAGATTCGTCAGTCTGCCAAGTAAGGGCAAGATCATCAGTCTGAACCGTGATGACGACCTTAACCACTGCCGAAGTCCCAATCGAACAATCATCTTTGCACTCCATTAATAAATTAGCTTTGAACAAGGAGACAACTTCCTCTAACAGAATCTCAGTTGCTGGTAGCGCTTCAATAATAAACTCAAATTTTCTATAAAAATATTATAAGATCCTTTTGGTATTAAGTGTGACTATTTTAATAACAAAGACTCACGTTGGATGTACTTTTATAAATGCATTGGTTTTATTTAACGTTTGTGTTGGCAGAGGCCAGAAAGCGCCTTGATCGCCACATACCAAGCGGCACATCTCAATCGAAGAATACTCGCCAGCGCCTTGCAATTGCCGGCTGCACAGTGAGTTCTTACAGCTCCACTTCCATGACCTGGAAATGATATGTATTAATATTAGATGTCTCGTAGCTCGACTCGGCGAATCAATACAAAGCCTTACCCTTCATCACTCAGCACAGCCACAATCACCACGAATGACACACAAATGGATTTAAACATTTTAAACCGTAATCAGTGAGGAACTATTAAAACTGTTTTGTTTCCGGATGTTAGTCGTCATTTGCGCGTATGTAGCTATAATACTGCTGCTCAAGTACAGTTCAACTTTTCTCTGTGTAGCAACTTCTCACAATCGGCGAACTCATCCTGCAAGCGCGCACAGCCAACCCGACGCCGACTGCGAGACTAACGATGCGCTGCAGATTAGTTATAATAAAATATAGCGGGAATCAACCGATCACGCACTCCGTTCGGCAAGTAAGTAAGCAAGCAAGTAAGCAAGTAATTTAGTGTACTCACTCACGCTCTGCTTGTGTATTACGTGGGCGGTTAAATCACACTCGACGCTAACATATTAAGTATAGAACTGCATCAAAGTGACTTGACTGACTGTCGAATGTTGTTTTTTTGATAAGTGAATGTCAATAAAGTGACTTAGAAGTCATACTCAAGTGCACTTATTGTCCATACCTATTTGTGAGAAGATAAGCTTAATAAGAACTGCATTTAAAGTTATCTGGATATATTTCTAATAAACAATCTAAATCTAATTCTGTGACGTATATACTGGTACTTTAAACTTTAAACGTCTTTCTATAATATAATACATATGTACTTGACATTGAAATCATTGCTAGGCAACCTTATTAACTCTGACTTTGACTTATGTTTAGTTTCAGTTTAAGTATGAATAGTTTGAGTGGTATTGTAAGGTAAGTCTAATTATTTACATCAATTGTTTGATTGATACTGTTGTTGTTGAGGTTCTCGACACTTTTACCCATTGATAAGTCGTCGGGGCCTCCTGGAGACAGCGCGCGAGGACTTGGCGAACTTCTCAAGCTGGGACTTCGACTGGTGTCTCGTGGGGAACAGGGACACGGAGGCGGCGGTTGCGGTTGTAGCCCAGGATGCATCATGGCTGGGTAAACATCACCTAGTTTTTCCGGTGGTAACGTATCGGAAGACAACCCAGGAGCGGGTCTCCCTATTAGTTTAAATACACATATAATGTAGGTACAACTTTAACATTTAATAAATTAATTATTTACCTGGCATCATTAAAGGTGGTGAAGTCAATCCCAAACAACGCATTCGCCATGCGTCTTGCAGCAATTGCAGTCGCGCTTGTTTACGCCACTTTGCACGTCTATTTTGAAACCACACCTGACCAATTAAATTAATTAATTAGATAGATATAATTAATTATCAATTTTTAGTTATTACTTGTACACGTGCTTCGGAAAGACTAATCCTCAAAGCGACCTCTTCTCGGAGAAACACATCCGGGTAGTGGGTCTTCTGGAAGAGGGCTTCAAGTTCTTGTAACTGTTGAGGGCTAAAGGTGGTTCGGTTTCGTCTCTGGCGGCGACGACCGAACATGTACTCTGTCAGCAGATCACCTGGCAAGGGTGAAAGGTAAGGGCCGGCCATGTCTTGTGAAAGTTTCTTTTGAAAAGTTTTGAGTTTTAAAAGTTTATAGGGAATGCACTGCGCGCACCGCACGTCTTTATCAGTTAAGCGCACCGCTTTAAACTGCTGTTTGCAAATGCTAACTCGCTGATAACTATCGCAAGGGATGCTCCACCCTTGGATTTCCCATTGGTTAGCGATTGCAATTGGGGAAAGACGGCGGCGGCGGCAGCGCCGGCTGCCTGTTGTTGTGTTGTGCCTGGGCGTCGGGACGCCCGCGCAGTCTTCATCCCCTTGATTAAATCATATCAGGGAGATGAATACATTTAACTTACAACAATAGTACATACACACATTTTATTCTATTAAAAAAAAACATAAATTGTTACAGTTTCCGGTAGAATGTTTAAACAAAGCAATAAAAAGCAAAAACAAAATAAGAGTAGAAAAATAAAATCCCCAAATGGGAATTGAAAAGAAAGGGATGATGATTGTGAGGTAGGAGAAGAGATATGAATGTAAAACCGAGAATTATGTTTTCTTCCTAGACGCGTCTATTGTTCGCGTTTGCAGCGCGCATAAAAGAAGAATAGCAGCGTAATGAAAATTATGCATTAGTGCATATCCGGGGGCGGAAAAACTCCATCAGGAAATAAATGCGCAAAAATCACTTCCAGTTTCCGACTGCCAGCTTCACAAATCTACATCCATACTTTAATCAAAATAATTAACTCCAATTAACATTGATTGGCGCAAACCCACTGAAAATTTAAATTTAAACACGTTTAGTTTTGAATTGATTGAATGCTGATTGACTTTCATTGCATTTATTCAGTCTTTGTGTGCGCTCCCTTTCAGTGCAGATTTAATTGTTTATGGCCGCATAATGGAATGAATGTAATCAGTACACAAGTGCAATCTGTACCTACCCTTGTTAACCATCCGGGATGACAATGGCCCATGGCTAACAACCTAGCAGATTATTATTAAATGGAGTAAAGCGTGCTGGCTGTTGGTTGTGAATGTGAGGCGGACGGCATGCGCATTGTGCGCCCTCTGCGAAAGTGCGAAAAGCACATCGCCGCCTCCGCCCCGACTTTATTAATTACAGAACTTGGTGTTGTGACGCGCGCCATTGTTGAGAATCCGATTGTCATATCGCATCACGTGCTGCCTGACATGTCGCATCTGCGTCGAAAAATAATTAAACTACAACCCTTAATGCAAATGCAAACAATCATCTTCATCTTCATCTTCACATTCTGGCTTTCAAGTTCTGGCAGATGGGCTTAGTCTTATCTTGCACCTCAGTTCACATTTAAGAGCTTGCCTGCATAACACTTCAAAACATATGTAACAAACGTCATTTCAACAACAAATTTTTTGCTGAAATGTTGTTTTGTAAATTAAATGATTTCTATGTTATTGTACTCCGGGGAATGAAATTCGTGGGCGGCAACCTAACATAAAGTAACGCAACACAATATAACGCGTTGGAGATGAGAGATTGGTAAAAAAATTGCGCGCAATGCAAATGGGAAACAAACAAGGCAGCGCGGAATGAATAAAATCATACACTCATCCGAGCGAGCAAGCTGCGGGGGCGGCTGACTGTGTGTGTTTGCAAATGCGAATGCGCCTAACAATGCCCGCGCCACGAGCTCGAAATTAAAAATCATTCATTTTCTCGACACAGCAATGTATTGTTGGAATCAATCAATGCATTCAAATCATTTGTATTATACAGTTGTATAGACGCGCGCCTGGCGCTGTTTTTTATTTTCCACCGCCTGCTTGCCTTCGGTTTTGTCTGGCATCCATTCGCTTTGAAATATCAAAGCCCATACGCAAAGCCAGCAAATACTTGGTAAAAATATCAAATAATCCTAATATCTATTACAGAGAATTATCTGCTTTTACTCAAAAGCACGAGTAAAGTAGTCAGCTTCGCATGGATTGATATGGAGGGTAAGTTACAATTACCTAATAGCTTTAACATACTCATGAGCATGCATGTTGTGCTCACAAAGCGGGAACAAGTGTACGTTCGTCGGTGAAAAGCTCCTGGAGGCAAATTAGGGGTTGAGGATGAAAGCTTTAGAAGTCAATTGAATATCATTTAGTTAACCCCCCATGCGTGTATGTTGGAAAGCATACGTACAAAAGGGTAGAGCAATGATCCGCCAATATGTCAACATATTAATCCCTCATTTTTCTCGCGCACATATCAAGAGTTTCCACGGAAAAATAGTCATTATTTGAAGCCGTTGATTACGGACGAACACGGAGATGCATGTGCAGCATCTCATGTGTCGCTTCCAGGAGATCAGAGTGATTACGAGCGACAGCACGCCGCGTTTGGCACACGTTCATTACATTCGAGCGTGGAGACTGAGACTGGTTTGCTCCGGTTCTTGTGTTGTGTTCATCAAAATGAATGCATTTTCATTGTGCGACTTCTTGTTTTGCTAATGCCTCTTATATGCGAACGCACAATGCGGACGCGACAATAGCAATGGCGTAAACGCGCAGGCGAAACGCTGTCGTAATTATTTTTTGTTGTTTCGAGGCGCGATGAAGACTCACCTTTGATGCAATCTCAAAAATCTACGTCACGTCGCGCCCTTACGGATATTAAAACTTCAATTCAACTTTACACCCAGGCTAGACTGTATGGTTGGTTGGGTGGATGGGTGTATGAATTAGTAATGAATTTAATTACATTCATCAGCTGGTCAGTAGTGAGGTTCAGTCGAGAGATTCAGAAAACAGAGGGTTTTGATGTCGTCTGCGGTCGGGCGAGCTCTGAGCGCTGAATGCGAACTTGAATGCCGCCGCTGCCGATGATCAATGACGTTAATAAACCAAGCCAAGCAGCCGGAGTTGATTAATTAACAACATTGCCGACCGCATTCTCCATAGACAGACACTAGCCCCTAACAGCATTGGCGGGCTCAAAGGCTTAGATGTCGCCTATAATAACATTTATAATTAATTTCCTGCAAGATAGCAAGCAGATTTTCATTAGGTTCTTTTAGCGTCCAAACCGCAGAAATGCCGAGTGGATTTCAATTGAAATCGGTTTTTCTTATTTGCCCACCGAACGAACGCAAATGGAAACGGAAGAGAGAAAAACCTAGAGGATGAACAGTTAGTTGTTACCGAGTTTACTCCATCGGTATTTACATACAACATGCCCCTGGTTTGCATCCAACCTTTGAAAAATTACTTAAGAAGTGGGATCTTGAAACTTGGTGTATATTGAGTTCACATTTACGTTTGGGTTTGCGTTTACATTTCAGTGGGCAGGCAACCAACAGACTAATCTAAGAGTAATTAAAGCATTTGCAAAGCGCTTCGTTAAAAAATTACTTTACAAGATTGCGAAGATCGCGTATATTAATAAAGTGAATAAAAGCTTTCCGAGCGAAAAGCATGACAATGGTGCGCGCGCATTAATTAAAAGTCATGCTACTACGCGACGAAATTAATTAAAACTCTCATCGTGTTCGAAAAAAAAGACGAACAAACAAAAAGTACGCGCACGCCATTCACTCATCCATCCAGGAGCGAAACAAAACCAGCGAAAAAAATATCAAATTGTAATCATTTTTCATCCAACAAGCATCGAGCAGCGTTCGTTCGCTCGTCCGTTCGTGTGGTGTGTGCGGAGTGAAAATGCAAACGCCAATGTAAAAAATAAAAAAATCCTCTTTCGAACGAACAAATACAGCTCGCTGCCACCCTTTGGGCGGGCAGCGCGTGGGTGGTGTGAGATCGACTGGCTGGCAGCGCACTCGTCGCTGAATTCTCTCCTCTCATTGAATCATATAGAGCGCTCTTCAGTGCGCTCTTTATGTTTTGTGAAATTTTTCAATCAGTGTTGTCGTCCATTAGTTATATTATGCTGCTGCTGGCAGTGCCTGTTTGGCTAATGCATTGCACTGAATGCAGAGAACAAGGCGAATTCCAGCGCGCCGCACAATTGAAGCGCTAGAATGCGATTTGCGTACGGCGAACTGAAATAAGGGCGCGTTTTGCATGCCTTTAATCAGACTAGTTTATGTATAAAAGGCACAGATTCGCAATCTCAAACGGCGGAAAAAATCTAATCTCTTCTCTCCTCTTTTCTCCGACGACAAGTACAAAAACGTCCATTGTCCTTTATCTCACAATCTAAGCATTGTTATCTTATTGTTCATGTGTTACAAAAATACATCATACTCTAATTAAAATAAAGATCAATTAAGAAATTGATAGACGATGTTCTCCTCGAACCACTTCCAGTCGAAGCGCAGATGGTTGCCAGCCACTGATAAGAAGTGCAGTTTGCCATCGCAGTCCATGGATCGCAAGCCGAGACGATCGTCTTGATAAATATCGGTTTCTTGTAAGGAAAGCACTTCCTTGGTCTGCCCCGGTTTGTAGTACCCAAACCATTCCGAGTCTACAGGTTGCACCATGGTATCTTGCTCAAACTTAATCATCACAAAGTTCTGCAGGTTTACAAGACGGTCTATGTATTCCTTCTTAATCTCTAACTCGTTATTGATATCTGACAGGAAAGTGCTACGATTTTTATATTCAAACTCTTTAGTTGGATCGTGCCAGTATGTAGCTTGAACTAAAGAATGCTGTACCCATCTGGAAATATAAATTAATTTGTTTAATTAGTTTAATGAATAATTCAATTAATTAATTATTGTATAGTTAATTACTCTGCATATGCAGCAGTTGTCAATAATTCTCTCATGTAATCACATAACGGATGATCCTTGGCACTGCATTGTGGCAAGCCATAGACGCCTTGGTGCTGCCCACCCACGGAAATAAGACTTTTCATGTTAATATCCGGACATCTTTGGACCAAGGCCCGTCTAGAATGATAACAGTATTTAAATCTACTCTAAGCATCAATCTAGAAACTCAACGTACAACAATTGCCCACCTTGAGAAAACCCAATAGCATTGAATCCATTTTGTAGATTAGGATCTTTCTTAATCATATCGCATGCCATCTCCACTTGCTTATCAGGATGTAGAAAGTATCCGTTGGTCACATCTTCGATCATGTTATTCCCAATTTGCAATGAATGGATGTAAACGCCAGGGAGTGATTGATTCAGGCTTTTCTGGATTGCGCCCAGACTGAATGAGAAGCAACAACTGTCGCCTTCAATTGTTATCGCGACGATGAAAAAACAATACACAAAATACACAAAAATAGATATTGTACATGAAAACAAACAAATTGCAAACATTAGCGCTTGTGACTCACCCATGCCATGCCACAAAACAATCGGAGTGTATGATTCTTGCGGTTGAATTTGCTTTTTGATTGACTTACAATCGCCGATTGTTAGCGTTAGTGTTAGCGAACAATAACACGCAAAAACAAATATTAGCAAAGACATTGTTGTCTTGTCCGATGCACTAGCTTATGTATTCTGCTCTGAACTGTTGTGAGCTTGAGTAGGAAAATCACTGCGTATAAATACGCTGCTTTGATTATGCTTCTCAAGTGAGTAATTGTACCCGAAGCGCACTTGACCTAAGCCGGCGATTGGATAACAAATATTACAACAAATTATCATATGAAGTTTACACTCACTCGAATAATAATCCTAAGAATTCTAATCAAACACCGAACACCAATTTATAAATATTTTCCATGTGATCTGATACCTCGGATGATAACAACTTTATCAAAAATCCACAATATTTATTCAACTATAAATAATTTATTTATAAATGTGTTAAATTTCTCGCTAACATAATCAATGGCACTTATTGGTACGGTGATTAAATACAAAAGTATAAAACTATGTATCACTATTATTATATCATAAAATATACTATAAGATAGATCACTTTCGAGTCGTCAAGTATACATAAGTTGACTAAAGTTAAGTCAAGTCAATCTGAGGTGTGTCTGACTACACAACAAGGTCGCGTCACGTCCGTACGCATGAATTAATCCACACGTTTGTGAAAATATCTCGCGGGATGTCAATCTCCGAGCTGCTGCATCTCTTCGGCTGCTTGTATTCGGCGTCAAACCCGCGAGCACACAAACACCGCAGCATCTCTTCCTCCACGGGCGTCACAATATCTGACATGTCAATAAGGCTGTTCTTCTTCCGATGATTAAAGAGTAGATGTACAGGTTCTCGGTGCCCCTGCGTCTCGATGGCGATATCGTAGTCTATGATATCTCTGTTCAGTCTTGACACTCTCCTAGGACGCGTAAAGGTTCCACTTCCATTCGCGCTCACTAATTTTAAATCGTGATTGCTGTCTGCCAATTGATTCCTGTAAACAATTAAACAACTTGATAATGTTTTTGACAATGACTTCATAACAATCCACTATCTCGGTTTGTTTTATGCAAAGATTGATAACAAAATGATGACGTGCCTTTAGTTCAAAACTAGGCTATGATTAATATAGTTTACTAGGAAATAGATCATAGAATAATTGGCGTGGTCGAGTGCAAGTGTACCGAGCAAGTCAGCGACTTATCGCGCATTCTCGCACTCTGACGTGAGGCTTGCTTTCAATGTTTTTGCACGCATCACCAGGCAGAAAGTAATAAAGAACATACATACCTACATAAACACTTTTTGGCTGTAAAACACAATGCGAATAAAATCAGAATTATGCAATGACTCACTGTTGGCAGCCGGTGTGAGCCTTAGAAGTTAAAAAAATCTCAAGATCAATGACAAAATCTATAACCGAACTTGCGTCATGCCAGTTAACTTCTAAGATATTTTCGATTACAAGCAATTGCCTAAATTATAGTCTATAGCCACTCATAACTCGCTCATAATTTATTCAAGTACCGTCAATGTGCTATTTGCATATTGAATTTGTTAAAGAATTTTAAATTTAAAATGTTCTTTATCAATATTGTAGAAACAAATGAATTGTGTACCAATCAAGTATTGAACAAGTGTTGAACAAATTGTATAAATAAATATTGTACCTCGGGCTGGACAGTAATCGTTGAAAGAACAGATGCACGAAGGAGAAGATCTGCTCGAAGAACGACTTGAAACTTTCCATAAGTACACTAGCACGTGGTGCGCCCGTGTGTGATGTCGCATTCAAGTTAACACTTTGCATCCTGACGAAGTCTTCTGGCTCGATTTGTGTTTCTGTTTCTTCTCCCATTGACTGCGTAGGTTTGGTGTTTGGCTTGTATTTTCTACGTCATTGAATGCACGGTTAGTGTGCCAGCCTGGGTAATCATGCGTAATCCGTTTTGCTTTTGTAATTCAATTAGGTATGTACGAGCCACTCACTCACTAACTGCACTAAATTTCAATACAATTCTGACTTTGAATACCGCTTGCTTTGACGCCTTGGGTATGTCTTGTCTTCCGTCTTAAACCGCGCACTCACTGTTTTGTTATTTTGATATGATATGCGCGAATCTACGAGTATTTCCTAGCTACGTGCGCACACCGCGCTTGTAATATGCGAATTCACAATTAAGTGCCAGCCCGCTTCCGAGCGCTTTTATAATACATATTCCTCCACGCGCGAAGCCGAAATTCCCGCTCCAAATCTATCTATCGATAGATCCAACTTTCTAAGATGCATTAATAATAAAGACTAATTGCTTATAAACTATTTAAGGGATTAACCACAGACCAAGGAATTATATCACTAAAGTGAAGAATAATTTATTAAATTGATTGTAAATATTTTTATAATACATAATACATAAAAGTGTCCTAGGTTTAGTTAAACAAGTCAGGGAGTAGTGGGCCAGTTGATACAGATGTTGACGTATGGTTGCTATCAGTGTTGCTGCTGGATGACTGCGGGCTGGTATCGTGGAGATTCAGTGTTGATAACAGTGTGAGATTATCCATGCCGTTGTAATCCGGCTCGACTTGTTGCGCATCCAAGTGCTCATCCAAGTTGGGTATCAGTTGATCCACTTTATGGACGTTCATGTTCTCAGTTGCAATTGCAGATTCCATCAAGGTCTGGGATTCATTAATATTAATGGACGGTGTGTCTTGGATATCCTCCTTCAATTCAATTCCATTCTCTATATCTTCTTCTTCGTCTTGGTCCTAAAATAAACACAAAACTTAACAACATGACAAAAATTTGCACTAGAGTTTGATTTTATTACGTCTGTGAATTTTGTGGTTGATTTGTATTGAAAAGCATTATTGGATAAATCCACTTCCACGGGGAACAAAGCAGGACCCGTAAGGAGTGTCAACAAATTCCCATTTAAATCCGCAAAGCCCTGAATTAACTTGTTCAGGTGCCCGCCCAAGGACTGCACGTGCTTGTTATCCAAGAGTTCCATCTTTACCAAGACATCTGATCGAAAGCGAGCAAACTTTTCCCTGGCGACTTGCCTACAACGCAGGATCAATCTATACTCGTAGTTTCCAGTCTCAACCCTGTACAAAGACTCTTGAATAGCGGCATAACTGCATTCTTCGTCATCCATTTCTTTGACTTTTAAACAGTAGGCTAAATACTCAAACTTAGCATCTGCATATTTCTTGACTGTCAATCTTGTATCAGGGATAGCCTTGTATAAATAGGTTCCCATGTCTGAAAGCACCGGTTTCCCAGCTTTTAACATCTCGTACTCCATCCTTTCCATGTTCCTATGTTGCTCAGCAAAGAGCCTGAAGGCCTCGCTAGCTCTGGCCTGAGGTTCCCTCACTGCCAATTCAGCAAAGACCTCGCCCATCTGTTTGATGGCCTGAGACATGTCAAAGTGAGCTTTAAGTACTCTTTCGTAATGCTCCACGAGCCCCCTGTACATAAGCTCAGTTTCCTGGAGTTCTTGGAGTTTCTTCACTAAGGTGTCATTGCACAAGATAGCCCGGGATAAGCCAAGAGCGTCTGCAGTGGAAGAACTCATATTCTCTACAAGGCGATGTTTCACCTTCTTCAGGATGATATCCAAAGACTTTCCTTGTTGTGGATCCGCGTGAAGCTTGTTATAGTTGATTACGACTTCATCCTTAGCAGCCTGAATCATCTTAGCCACTTCCACCTTAGTCTTCCCCTTGACCGGCTGCCCATTCACAGCTACAAGCTCGTCTCCAGACTGTAAAGTGCCATCTTTAGCAGCGGCGGTGTTATCAAAGATTTGCACGATGTAAAGGCACGGGCACAAAGGTGCGCCGCCTCCAATACTGATCCCGATCAAGTTATTCGCGTCCTTTTTTATTGTCACTGTCCCTGAGGTGACTGTCATTCCCCTTGAACATTCACAGAAACAAAGTGGCATTAGAAGAGCTCATCACACTCAGGAAAGCAACTATCATAAGCATTGTCTATGTACACAGCGGGATTTCAACAAAAGTTCAGCCTGTTTAGTTGTACGTGGTAATTCTTTATTGAGCAATCAAGAGGTACACGTAAGTGTTATTTGTATTATACAAGTACAACAAACACAAGGCAGTCTAGCTTGGTATGCAGTAATTCCATACGTGATGTTCATACGTGTGATAAAATGTGTGGTGAAAATATTTATTGTACGTGGTGTGAATGCTAATCTCTAAGTTTTTGTGTTGTGTTTACTGTTTTTGCCATTTTTATTTAATAATTCATAATTTATTGATAAAACAAACGTGTGCACATATGATTCATAATTAATTATAGTTCACATTTTCCAAAAAATTTAAATTTAAACTCCACGTTTTATTAGTTTAATTATTATAGATGGACTAACCTTGATTTAATTAAACAAACCTCGGAAATTTAATTCGCCATTAATTCGCACGCGTGTCACATGTTCTTGAATTGCTAATTAATAAATAAGTAAGTATAATACTATTAATAACTTTAAAATACAATTATGAATCACACATGAATGACTATATAGAACTAATTGTACTACAATAGCAGTCATCTAGCAATTTACATGAGTAGTTTTTGTGCAATATTTTTCCACAAACCACTCACTAATGAATCAATAACAAAACTCAGGTGAAGCACTCAGCAGCTATCTATTGCAGGTACGGTCATTGATTACTCCTATCACTCACATTGTATTCTCACGCATTATTACTCGCTCGCAAGATGTGATTTCGAACAAAAGACATTCGTCTAATTGACTTTCGTCGTTTTTTGAATCTGACAGCAACTTATCATCTTCGCATTCATTGTTTTCTGGTATTTGCGCTTCCTGGTTTGATGTACTGCTGCTAGCACGTTGTGTCAGCTCACTGGGCATATTATTATAACAATTACTGCGCTAATTGTTGACGAACATTGTTTATATTTAACTTACAGGTCAATTAATGTTGTCATTGCGGTTAATTTAAAAACAAACCAAAATAAATGAAAATAATATATAAATTAGGTATACAAAAAGAAAGAAAAAATAATTACAATTTATCCTCTTCCGGAAAAGAATATTCCAGAAGCGATGGTAGTTGAAAATACATTTTAGAACCTCACAAAAACCAAAACAATTAACAAAATAACTAAACAAACTTAATGAATATAACTAGCTGCTTTGAATTGGCTGCTTCTGTGTACAGTGTTTA
>NBZA01000574.1:88230-100714 GCA_003054995.1 Aleochara bilineata
ATCACCGCATCTTCAGTGAGTGGTCCCTCCAGATGGATAAGATCCTCAAGATCCGCCCCGGCGGTGGTAGGTAGAGAAATACGGGGTTCAGGTGCTGGTATCGCGCAGGAGGAATTGATGAGTGGCACAGCGGCAGTTGTCGTTCTGGGTGGCACAACCGGCTGCGGCGCTGCCACGGGTGTGGATCCCGGTATTGCATTTGCAGCCGCAGCCGTGGTTCCTTTCAGGGTATTCGCCGTTTGCTGCACGTGCAGTCGGTTACGCAGCGTGACCAGCTCCGTGCTGAGGCTGCGCAACCGTTGCTGCAAGTGCACCGCTTCGTTCGAGGAGGAAGCATCTGTGAAACCAATACGAAAACCATATTAATTCATTAAACGCCGCCGATACGCGGTACATCGCGCTGCAGTACCAACAATTATTATTAACATTTCTTAAGCTACATGGAATGTGCCCTCGTTTGTGCTCTTACAGATTCCTGCACGAGTTTGCAACCAGTTACGTAAGACGCACTTTTTTTGCGCTTGAGCTTGCTGAAATATGTAACAACAATATTTATACATCCGTCCGGCGATTTGTTGTGGAAACCAGTTTTAACCAACGGAGTATTAAAGAAAATGAACAATAATTAACTTCAAGGTACATAATAAATTTGTTAAAATTGCAATTGCAGTTTAATAATTGTGCAACTATATATAATAAATATTTGTGTAGGTACAGAAAGCTTCTCATTGGTGTCACTTCAACTTCATTAGAATCGTTTCTGGTTTTGGTGTGGTATAGTTGTTGTTGTTGGTTGATGTTGGGCAGCAAGCAGTCATTTCTCAGAATTCATTTATATTAAAATGCGAACTAGTAGTAGAGTGCTATTGTATTCTCTTCTGTTCTGTTCTCGAGCTCAAGAAAGATACCACAGGTAGTGCAAGAACAGCAACAACACAAGAACCAGAAACCAACATAAAACTTTAACTTTGACTTGTACAGTTAACGAATTGAGCAACACATTGCTTTCTTACGAATATATTTAATTCCTTGAAAGACAAAATATCAAATAAAACATGAATCTCTGGTAATGTGTGTTAATGAATCGTAATTTATTGATACTGTTAGTCCAGTAGTAATTATGTAAACAAATGTAAATTTATGTAAAATGTTGTACCAATTTCTCATCTCTCATCTCTGCAAATTATAACCGACATTTCAGCAACAAAATACTCACAGAGTGCCAATCCCAGTTCTAATCGCCTATCAGCAACTCAGTTTCAGCCATTTCGCTTTGTTTCGCAAATTAAATTAGAGCAAAAAAGACTAAACCTTTGCTGTGTGAAAGTTATTCTCGAGTTACGCCTAGTTGTGCAAGTTTACCTTACTAAAATGACTTGCCTGCAAAACCGCGAAAGATTGCTAATGTTTTCTCTAAAGTTCTATCAGTTTCTTCCTATTTTCTTTCAATATGTACTTGTAATAGCGTTGCGCTCTGCAACGTGCTAATACGTTCAGCTATTTTCTCAGGCTCTTAGCTATTAATTACGTGCTGCGATTACACAGCAGTATTACAATAAATGTTTTGTTTATTTATAGTGTACCATAAAGTAGATATTTGTTGTAAATATTAAAGTGAAAGATACATTTTGCATTATTTATCGCTCTCCAGAGGAACAACTTTCTAGCTTTTATTGCCTCGTATTACACGTCAAAATATTATCTTTTAATAAGCTTGCGCTAAACGCAATCATCATAAAGTTGCTTATTTCATGAGGTTTAACGATTTTATGCAACCAGCAGCCAGTTTATTAAGCCCCCATTCATTCAACACCGAAAAATGTCATTTTTAATTGTCGAGGATAAACGTTTTACGAATTTCCATAATTCTTATCTCGTTACCGAAAGAAGACGCGTGCATTGATGTGTCGAATCGCAAAATGTGAGTTCAATGAATGTTGCATACAATAGAAACACAGAGCGAGTAAAAGAATAGAAGCATTTTCGAGCCTTAGGAGGCGCACAATCGATTGGCGAAGAGAAGAGAAGAGTGTTGTTCTTTAGTCATGCACTCGCTGCATGCGGCTTTGTGCTGGCCTCTTCTTCTGATGGTAAAGGTGAAGAAGAGATGCTGCGTGGCGCACGGAGATTGCTCTCGCTGGCTCTCGGTGTTTGCGCGCCGAGTAAAACGAGTTTTTGTCGTGACATCAATTCAACAAACGGTGCCGCACAATAAATTACATGTCAACATCAATTTCCCACCGTCCGTAAACGTCTTATCAATAATTTTCTACTAGATTTATTCAATCTTCTTCCTGATGTCTTATGATGCATGCAAAATACGCGTGCTGCGGATATAGCAAGAGATTGGTAACAATGTGGTGGTAGGTACACACCTTGGAGCTTCTTCTCCGTCTCCCAGAACTTCTGCAGCTCGGTGAAGTACTTGTCCAATATAAACACCTTGGAGAGGCCTAAAGTAGCCATCTTAAATCAAGTTTGGATCGAGCCTTCGGCCATATTCCAGACATCACACACACATGCACCTCGTGCACCGAAGGATCAGCCAAGGCTGCACACACCGCATGCCATCAGCGGAAGAGGCGAGACGAACACCGAACACAAGGTACCAACACACACAGCACTAGCCAAGCAACAACAATAACACACTAAAGAGGCGCGCAGAAACACAAGAAGCAGTTCTCGTCTCGCACGATGCACTGACTCGCGTGGACTGACCGCGGTTCTTCGGCGGGCATAAGCACTACCTGTGAAGACCAACTCTCCCCGCTCACCTGGCGGTACACCTGTATGTTGACTGCTACAGACCTCCAATTCGAGAAAACTCCCGAGCTGATGAGGTTTCTTGCGTCTCTTGAGGCTTGTAATATCTGCATGGCATGCCAAGCTAGCCACAGGACCGAAAATTACCGCGTGGCGATATTCATTATAAATAAATATTGGCTTCCTGAGTTCATTTCGTCTCGTTTCCAGCTTCCAAATTATTTCATTAAGGATATTTTAGTTTTTTCAACACGTTCAAAGATGTTAGAAGGCGAAGATTTTTTGGAATTCCACAATAAGTGATTAATTTGTGCCTGATTAGGTATGCAATTGATGCTAATAATATGACATTATCAGGTAGGTTTGTTTCCTATGGATGAAACACAAGACAGACGCAAGCACATTCTAGACGCGAAACAGTGCTCTTGCATCGCGTCGTTTCATTATGAAGAAATGCCTATTTTGTCAGACCGGTTTGTTGGCGTTACATGCACCAATATTAAGCACATTAAATAAAGACGCTATATCATCGCGTCCACACAATCATCTGCAGCGCGTGGTATGCATTTTACCCTGCTTATTATTATTCTCTTATCAGAAAAAACTTATTTGTGCCACGGTCTCATAGTGTGAGAAGACACACAATCTCAAGACTCTCCATGTATGTCTTATCCGGTGACTTAATTTTGTCGTCGAATATGCAAATTACAAATACTGTGCCATTAATTATACACTAATTATTTATTTATTCATGACATATCGGTAAATATTGTAACTATAACTGCATGATCATCTGCTTTCAATTACGTACACATTTTAATAATAACTAAAGTATATTTCAGTATTATGCAAGGATTATATAGTGAAAAGTTGAATGCACTTTTTAGTTGCTCCTTGCGGCACTCCTAGTTTATGCATGCTAACAATAAAGATAAACTTAAAAGCTCATAGGAACTGCACGTGCCAGTGCCAGCCAAAGAAACGAAGTCAACAAAACTGAGTTTTTGCGTATGGCGTGCGTCAAAGTTGAATAGTTGTTGTTTTATGTGGATTCATGTCCATCTATGTGCAATGTGCAATTACAAAGCCATCGCGGTAGAGCGTAATGTTTCAAGGTATGTTTTTGTTCGTGTAGGCCGGTGTGATTAGATACGCGCTCACGCTACAAGATAAAGTTTCGATGAGTATTTCATGTCATCGGTGACATTTCGTAGGTCATTGTCTGCCATCGGCCAACGAGGTAAAAATTTTATCCATTTTGTATTGAAATAGGTCGCAAAAATTAAAAATTTAAAAACTGATGCAAGTTTGCATTCAAATGTGAACTTGAAATGACAACTCGACATATCTGACATATCTCGTTGAAAACTATACAAATATACAGGGTCGTAACTAGGCATGGACAATTGAATTTCTTGCAAAAGTTTTAAAAGTAAATGCTGCCTCCATCTATGAGTAGTTCTTGAAGTACACTTTGAAATTTTCTCAAGTGTGAGAAGAATTCCTCAAGTTCTTCGCATGGTATGCTCAAACTATTTCGTAAAGTAATGATGTCGTCTTGGTTGCCTACGTATTATATTAAATTGTTCAAGAAAAGTTCAAAATTCAAAATATGATGTCGTCAAAAACAAATAAATTTATCAAGAAACGTAAATCTCTATTAATGTTGAGCGTTCATTCTTTCTTTTTTACGCGCTGTTTCGTAAAGATTACTGAATGTAATTGAAGAAAAGCAATGCAAATGCTACTGAATCAAAACCCATTTCTCATTTGTGCCCTTGAGGAGCAAGACAAACTGTCCAAGTAGTTATAAAACACACCATGAGCTCCTATAATTGATTACCATACAGAACGCTTATGCCGAAAGAGCGCGAATTAACATAAGACGACATCAACAGCGCACCTTGGCATGCACTTGCATTTCTTTGCACGCGAATCTCTCATGCATTCTTCAATTATAATATAACGCAAACGCAATGTTGTCATATTGAGCTGCAACCTTGATAAATAAAACTCCACAGTAGCGCAAAAGTAGTGCAAAAAAAACTAAGGATTCCTTGCCTCATTGTATTAACTTTCTTAGAGATAACATTAATTAAATTTATGTACCTTAACAGCGTGAAATCTCATATTTTTATAATTAATTATTTACTCAACGTTATCTCAAATGGCATTTTTCAAATATTTCACAAAGAAAATGTCCAAAGAAACTCGAGATGTAAAAAAGTTGAAGACCTGAAGAAGGAGAAGAAGCAGCAGCAGAAAGAGAAACATCACGAACTGACTTAAATATTTATGAACGCGTAGCATTTTCAGAGTGGCACCGTGTTACAACAAAATGCATAACAATAGAGTTGACTTGGCAGAGCATCTCATCACTTAGGCAGGCTGCAGTGCGCTTCTTCAGCATGCACTTACGAGTATGTACTCCTTGAAGGAAGGAATTGTCTAGTTACCGCAGAGAAACGCGATCTTGGCTCGTACACCGGGAGTAATCGAGGCAGGCTTGACACACAATACTCACATGCTTGGGTAAACCTACGACAATGTCGCATTCGGCGCTCGAAATTAAACGACGCTCAAAGTTACGAATCGAGACGTAAACGCGCCAACTTTTTCTCCACTCGGTATTCTTCCTTCTCGGTATTCAGCATCTTATAGTAAATCAGTACAAGGCTAACATGTCCCTTTGTTTCTTACTGCAACTTCACTTCCATAACTTTATAAACCTAAGCCGTTTGTTCTAAATCTTCTAAACTTCCAAGTAAAGATAATGATGAATGAAGTATAGACAACCACAAATACTAATTAAGTGTTAAGTGTTCTACTGGTTTACATTCCTTAAAGTTTTATTTCCAACGTAACTGCAATAATTAACGTTTTCCGGAATGGTGTACGCGAATTAATTTCTTCATTATCCTTTTTAAAGGCAGCTAATTTGCTGCAATAAATTCCTGCAAAATTGCAGCGGCAAGAAGTACGGAAAGTAGGAAAAGCCAGAAAGCACGAGGTAAAAACAGTGCAGGTATGGCAAAAATTCGCAAAACCTGATATTCAAATAGCTCCGAATGAATTTGCCGATCGTCTTGCTTTCCGCCAACTTGGAAATGACTTCCAGACATGGAACATAAAGCAACTAACGTGCGATGTCAAAGTTACAGAAACTTTTACGACGAAGACTGAACACTCAGACGCAGACGCAGAGTAAACCTAAGACGTAGACATTCAAATTGAAAATTAATTGTTGGTTAATTTATTTCGCAATGTTTAATGCTAATTACATCTACATGGCGCGCCAACCATGTAGGTATTGTAAATGTCAAGTGACAGCGCATCGTACATTAGGATGATTTGTTAGCCAATTTCTAATTACAATAGCGTTGAATTCGTATATCCGTGAGTGGTTTTTGGTCATCTTGGCCATACGCTTGCGCTGGTGCGCATCAATTAGGATCAATTAGACAATTAGCCTGCCGAGACAATTTCCATATTAGCCGAGTGGTTCTTGCCATTGTAGGATAATTTTCAATTTACTGCATCCTATTTAAAACTGCTCGTCGACTACTCGACAATTGCACATTTTATAGCGACCAGCATGTAATGTGTCGCCAAAAGCAGCAAAAATGCATTAAAATCGCCGGTTTATTGTTTGAATTTCCTGGTTGCGTCCCTGCTTTACCGCTTTAAATCTGCGCGCATTCAATTTGTGTCCAACAAGCCAGCAGGAATAAAATGAAGAGTTACTGAATGTAATTACGTAATTGTAGACGCTGCTAGTTGGTTTTACGCACTTGTCAGTCGGCTTCACACACGGATAACAAAGCGGACAATAAATCAAGACTCGGACTGGAAAATTATCAGTTTCCTCACAGATTGATGACTTCCAAGTACACATTCGTAAAAACGCACATACAATACAATACTGAAAGCAAACATTTAAGCAAAAATCCAATTCAGCAATAAGAATGACACAGAAAACGAATTGGAAGTTGAATTGGAATTGCAGTAGCGTGCTTGTCAGGTGTATTTCTTGCAAGAAAAAACCAGTTAAGTGCTCAATTAGTAATGTCAATTGGTAATCTCCTTATAGATGCGATTTGCGTGCAAAATCGTGCTTTTTCTTAACTGTTTCTCCTCGTGTATGGTGTAAATAGCTAGAATAGTTTCTTCTAAAGTCAAGTGCATGCATGCTTTGTCTTAGTCCTTGCCTCTTAGTTCTCAGTAAGTATAAGATAGAAAGAAGACAGATCCTTAAAAGGTCTATTTGCATAATACAATTCCATTGAGCCAAGATTGCATATTATGAAAAATAAGATTAAGATTGTTAGAGGCTGCAAAGCGATCAATCGAAAGGCAATTTCCTCTAATAATGATTTTTCTGCGCCTTATACGTCCTCGCAGCGTTGTAAGTACAGGAATCAATGTCGGTGT
The DNA here is from genome assembly GCA_003054995.1 of Aleochara bilineata. Lineage (NCBI taxonomy): Eukaryota > Metazoa > Arthropoda > Insecta > Coleoptera > Staphylinidae > Aleochara > Aleochara bilineata. The sequence continues at coordinate 95,425 of NBZA01000574.1, forward strand.
GCCGTATTGTAAGCCGGCATGCATTAACCGTTTATTTGCGCGAATCCCTCCAGCATCGTTTACCTTTTTTCCACTTTGCTACGAGGTTATAAAGTTCACGAACTGCACGCACCACACACCACTTGCAATCTGTTCAAAAATCCGCGGTAATTGCATATTAACGCCTACATCTCCATGAAATGAGCGACGCTTTCCTGTACAAGAATCACTTTGTAGCAAGTTTTAAGTTAATTAACACGCAGTTTAATGACTGAGAAAAGTAATTGTTACGCACCTTGTGAATTTGTATTGGAATTCGAACGTGAACTACCAGCCGAACCGCAGGATTTTGCAGCAGCCGCCTCTAAGACTTGACTAAGACGTCGTTGTAGGGCTTGTTTCTCCTTATACCTGTAAAGAAACATCAAAATAATGTACGAACTAAAAAAAGTAATTAGTTTTCTTACAATTATTTTTCTCCAATTACACCTTACATAAGGTAGTAGCCAATTAATTAAGATTTAAGATTAAGGAACTGCAGGTACGATATGAAGAACGTAAAAGCAATGTGAATTATGCAATTATGTGTAATTTTTCCTGTTTACAAGCCATTATTGTAAGTGGAAAATGCATAAGAACCAATAAGACTCGGAAGAAACCAGCAGTTTCTAGCATCGTGAAGTATTATCGGAGATTAAATGTTTATTATAACGGTTTGTGGCATTCACATTGCAAGATTTGTTTGGAAATTGTCTTCGAAGACGACGGAGAGCGAGTCTGAGAGGACGATGCATTTCCCATTCTGTTTATTTATCAAATGTGCTTCTAGTTTTTGTTTACGACGATGTTGTACGTGCTTTATGATGAATTAACTCTTGTGCGGCGGCGCAATAGGTGTCAACAGGTAATTGCCAATCGCTGGGTAATTTATGCGCGCACAATTTGTTTGCTAGTATGTGGTGGTACTTAAGAGAAGACTCATAAGGTGAGTTAAGTCAACTAACTCACCGACAGAAAAACTCCGGCCGTATGCGATAGCGGGCGAGGAAATCGTCGTACGCCCGGAGTACGGCAAGCAGGTGTCCTGCGGCGGCCGCGTTCTGCTCGTACGTCTCATCCGGCAACAGCATCTTGGAGGCATCTTCACCGAGAATCCCAAATCACACCCTCGCCACAATCACTTTCGTATCAATTATCTCTCACAATCGCTGCAAAAGTCTGAAATTAATTAACGCCTGGGCATGTAGCCTGGTTCCGCCTCGCAGCATGATTTATGATCACCGTATCAAATTACACTTTGATTAATTAACAATATTTTATATAAAATTTGAATTTTTCTCAAATCGTGTAAACATTTATCTTGATAGTTCTTTGTAAGCACGTCTAATAAACATTTTCTCCACATAATACTGGCGAGTGAAGCAATCACTGAAGCTTAAAGACTGCTTCAGAATGGAATTAACTTCGTGTGGTATATGAAAGCCATAAATAACGATCGAATATTATGATTGTGCTTAATTGATGGTTGCATGTAAAACATATAGCCTATAAGAAATTGTTAATTCGTGATCAAAACAACCATTGTACGGACGGACCAACGCAAATTGCTTCAATGTCTGTAAGCACTGCACTCGCAGGTGAAATTCCACTTTTCCCACAGCGCAGAGCGATTTGTTTGTAATTACGCGTGCAATTTCAGCCTTCAAGTCTTCCTTCAGTGCTCGGCAGATAAAAACTTAGAAATCGCTTAACACAAGGATTCGCATTGCAAAAAATCAATTTGATCGACACTTGGCTATTGTCCGGCGTAATTAACTACGGCGTCGCGCACGGCACTGCAAAGTCCACCAGCTTTTGTCCGCGTACGTGCAGACACTGAAAGTGAAATTAATAACGTCTTGGCGCTCTCGCCTCACGTGCGTCCCCAGAAAACTGAAGAAAAAGAGCAATTCCTTCATTCATGCGCACTGGAGATTATAAAATCATTAAATTCGTTCCACCACACTTATTTTATTCACACTTCACACTAAATTCATCATAAACATAAGTAATCCATCATTTCTTAAAAAACTTCTTGCAACTTTTCAAGTTTAAGTAAACTTAAGTTAGTTGAGTCACTTTGCAACTGAAGTAATCATCCAATCAACTGCTGGAGACAAATTAATGAACGTTCGATAATTAATAGCGCACTTAATTAATATGACCGGTTTGTAGATCGCACATAAACAAACTGACAACCAACTACACGTCCTGTATGTCGGGGACAATCGACGTGTGTGTTGCAGTTTCCTACGAGAAGAATCAAAACAGAAAAGCGTTAGCGAACGCATGCGCCTCGTGCTGGCTGGCTGGCTGAAGAACCGACTGCCGCGCACTCGCCATGTGCTCAGCCATCGAGCAGCTATGCCAACCATCTCAGCTATGCTGGGGCTGCCGCCTCGCTGCTGTTGCTCCTTCTTCTCTACTCTTCTCTTCGCTTGATGTTAGATCTCAGCGCGCAAGAATAAACAATTCCCAGGCGAACACGCAATGTCAGATACAGAATAGAGTGCGGCGAGGAAAAACGCGAGCACTTCAATTTCAATTCGAGTTCAATTGCACTCCAATTGATCGATCAGTTCAGACACTCCTTGGTCCTTGCGTTTGCACCTGGTAGCGCAACAAAGACGCGCATGGAAGAAGACAGCTCGTCTTCCGATTGAGAATAGATGAGGAAGTGTGAAGTTGAAGACACTTGCGGTATTATTACATATTATATTGCGAGTGACTTGTCGACTATTATTGCATAAGTACACATCGCATGCGCGCGATAAGGTCTGGCTTGTCGTGGAGTTGAGGTGATGCACGTTTCATCGCCTTCGGAAGAACAAGCTGTGAGTTACAGAGTTTCAGAGAGCGCCAGACAATCTGTAATTACATTACACTTCTTGCCAATGTGTGTTGGTAATTCAAATGAACCTGCCACACATTCCAATTTCAATTATTATCGTGATTAATTAGTTTTGCAATTTCGTAATTATGCTATTAGTGGCTTAGGTCATCAAGCACTAAAGACGAAAACGAAGACTCCAGAAAAGCCACTGGAATGTTTGTTTTTTAATCTCACAACTTCTGAGCGATGTGCGTCTAATCACAAATCAAAGTTAATCTGCTTGTGCCATCAACCGGCATCATCTGATCCGATAGAAGATTTCTTTCTTTGGAAACTGCATAGGCGTTTGACCGTTTTGACAAATCCTCGAACTCGTCACACGTATGCTAATTAGTTTGTCATTAATTAACCTCAAATTTAAAACTTTTAGTAGTTTCAAACTTAACTTAGGTACAAAGTATGCTGAAGAGATACCAAGACGGTGTTCAAACAAGATTTTATTGCCATCTTAGAGATAAATGTGTCCGATGTTATTTAAGATCTTCATTTATGATTATTCATGATTTATATTCACCATAAAGACGTTAAATAAATATGAGTAACCTGGCAATATTGCGGTAATTAAATAAATAGATTTCCTACCTCCGCGTCTTTTTATAATCTAAACGATTACGCCTAATTGAGTTTTATAACTTTATATTTATGTTTCCTTCTAGATTCTGAGGCTTTTTGTGTGAGAGCCTAAAGAAAGAACAAATAGAAGAATTGGTATTTACAGCTGGTTGGAGTCTCGCACGATCTTGAACTTGTTCGGCTACTGTTTGCGAATTCATCATGAAAACGTGAAATTCTTGCAATTCGTTCGTGGTGCGCGGCCGGACTTTGTTTCGCGAAATTATGTATGTACCCGACATGTTCGCGGTCTTTGGTATAATTGCACGCTGTGCTCAGCTCAGAGAGGCCTTCGCGATGCAATGTGACAAAGAATGATTTAGATGCGCGCATTCCCCATGGGTGTTGAGTTACTCGCAGCCGCGCGATGAAAAAAGCGAAATCGTGCCTTTTAATGGGCAATTAAATTGCTTCCAGGTGGAAATGCCTAACAACTGTACATCTGCTTTAAGTCACTTGTCAAAATTAAAAATCTGGTTCACATCGTAAAGTGTATCTAATTCTTTTAATGTACGGCTTTAATTGATAATTTAATATATATAGTTTTATAATGTTTCTTTATTAGTTAAAACTAGACTGGGTAGGCATAACCTACTGTTTTTAATTATCTAATTGTTTTAGCTTAAGATCCGTGTAAGTGTATACACAAACATTTGAACATTAGACGCCCTCCTAGATGCATCGTAATTGGTTTTTTGTTTCTTTTGCTTGGATATTTTATAATTCATTGTTTCGTTTTATATTTTATTTGTGGTAATTATTTTTGTATGCAACGCAGCTTGAAAGCCGCAGAAATAAAAGCGCACAGAGAAAGAAAAGAAGTAAGACGCAACAACGCAAAAGCAGAAGGGTTATAAATATAAATTTAATCTCATAAATAACCGATATTTTAGAACGTTGCCTAGTGGGTGGACATAAGCGTCGGATTAATTTGTCTCAAATATGATTTACTCGATTGCACTATTGCAGCTTGCTCTTTAACTCTTTTAACCCTTTTATTATTTTTACTTACAGGTTACTTTTATATTACTGAAGAACTTTTTAAACTTTTAAACTTTTTAAACAGATAATTAATTAATTTCATATTATTTTAATTAGATAAGTTATATTTACGATAGTTTAATTTTATTAATTACGTTTAAAAAATTATGATATGAATTTTAAAAATGTTCTTTAAACACTCAGTATAAAAATTGACGTTCAAGATTATAAAATTTATTAAATATTGATTGAAAGTCGATTAACTCTTAGCATATTTATATATGCATAATAATTTATGTCTTTACGCTCTTCGTGAAACTTTAAAGTTCTTAATTAATTCCCTTTAGGTTTTTGTTCTTTTCTTTCGAGATCTGATCTTTAAGACCTGATCTAAGATGGAATATTAATGCGTGTTTGAAAGAACAGAAAGCATTGTAATAAAGTGAGCAAAAACTCTGGCAATGTATCATCATCGCATCTTCTCCTTATTCTTCTTCTGTTGTGTATACATTATGCTAGTGACCTTATGAATGTCCATCCGCGCACACGAGGCCCTAATTATAGGGTCAACAACGCGGCGTGCTGAAGCACGCCCTCCGCGAGCATGTGAAGGCTCTGTGAGAACCGCGCTCCTTACCGTCCCCTGAAGGACAACACAGCACCAACACCAGACAAACATTATTCTGCCCAACAAAGAACAAGACCAACGCTATTGCTTTACATTGCAAATCATCTAGAACAATAAAATAGTTCAATCCCCCACGAGCCAAACAAACAGAAATCAAA